>CAUYSK010078400.1:0-41102 GCA_963575035.1 Avahi laniger | reverse complement strand
AATCAGTTTCGGCTTGATCACTTTGTTTTCCATCCTTAGCCACTAGTACAAAGTACATGAGTACATTCTTCCCAATGGCGCTAAATTTTAACTTAGGACAGTCCTGAAGGCAGAAGAGAGGCAATTTAAAGTCAGCGCGTGGTTTCTTCGATTCTCTTGTCTGGTTAAGTGTTAACCCACAAATCTCAATATATTTCTAATCTAACATCATAACCTACTACATTTGGGGGGGTCCACTACACTAAACTGTGAAGAATAAACATTGGTGAGGAGATGTAGAAGATGAAAATGGGGTAAAATATTATGAGATAATTCTACCGCTAAAAATTAGTTTAGGTTTAATGTTGTGGGCAAATTAAATGCCAGATTAATTAAATGCCCTATTCTAGGATGCAAACAGTGACAGTGATATGTGAAGAAATTTTAAGGTTAAAGAGACAATGGAAGATAGAAAAATGCAAAGTGTAAATTCACATTTGAAGAAGAAGGAAAAATAGATGCATTCTGCCATTCCAGACTATTGAAATTTAAGTTAATCCCGGGCAAAATTCCAGAATGAATTACTAAAGAGAAGATTCATAAAATCCTAGGAGGGGATCCAGCGAGAGTTAACTAAGATCAGTTCATGATGGAGTAACATCATTTTGTTCTTTAGCAGGAAATATTGCTTGTTGAATAAATGTACCTGATACTCCACAGGCATATTGGAATTTTTTCATGAAATTTCTGGAGAAATGATGGAGAATAATGAGTTTAATGCAATGATAAATACCCAATTGGAAGATGGTTCATGTGTGTCTGAACAAGGGCTCCTAAACAAAATGATATCATCCAAAGAGGAGATTCTTAATGTTGCTTCCCAGGAGTCTTTCATGTTTAACATTTATTGCAGTCTAGGTCTTCTGGTGATGAGTTACCTAGTTTTTGTTTTCTGAGGTCTTTAGTTCTCCTTCATTTTTGAAGGATAATTTTACAGGATATAGAATTCTAAGTTTTTTTTTTTTAACACTTTAAATATTTCACTCTGCTCTCTGTGTGCTTATATGGTTTCTGATGAGTAGTCTGCTGTAATTCTTATTTTTGTTCTTCTATAGGTAAGGTTTTTTTTTTTTTCCTTCTTTGGCTTCTTTCAAGATTTTCTTTCTTTGTGTTTAGTTTTCTGCAGTTTGAATATAATATGAGTAGGTGTTTTGTTTTGTCTTGTTTTTGATATTTATCCATCTTGGTATTCTCTGATCTTCCTGGATTTGTGGTTTGGTGTCTGTCCTTAATTTTGGAATATTGTCAAACAGTTATTACTTGAACTATTTATTTTTCTCTATTCATTTTTTTCTTCTCATTCTGGTATTCAAATTACATGTTAAACTTTTTGAAACTGTCCTACAGTTCTTAGATGCTCTGGAGGGTTTTTTTTTTTTCATTTTATTTTTCTTTTTGCATTTCAGTTTGAGAAGTTGCTGTTGATCAATCTTTAATCTCACTGATTCTTTCTGCAGCTGTGTTGTGTCTACCAATGAACTAATTGAAAGCATTCTTCGTTTTTATTAGTGTTTTTTATTTTGATCATAAGAGTTTCTATCTCTATGCTTACATTACTCATCTATTCTTGCATATTGCCTACTTTTTCCATTAAATTCCTTAACATATTAATTATAATCAATATATTGTAAATTCCCTGTCTGATTATTTGAACATCTGAATCATACCTGAGTCTATTTCTGCCAATTGCTTTGTCTCTTCAGGCTGTTTTTGCTGTTGTTGTTGTTTTTCCTTTTGGCTTGCTTTATAATTTCTTGTTGAAAGCTAGACTGGTAAATAAATACATAGGCAACTAGGACTTTAGTGTGAGGATTTATGTTAATCTGGCTATGTTGGCCTATGTTTAATGTTTGCTATTGGTATAGGAATCAGAGTCTTCAAATTCTTCCTTGATCTTATATCCTCTCTTGACTTTGGGCTTCCCTAAGTACTTCTCAGGAAAAAAAAATCTCTGTATTGAAGCTTTTTTAGCTTTAATCCACTGCTATTGTACTGGAGCCTTATAGCTATGGTGGGAAGATGTGGAGGAGGAGAAACATTAAAAATTTTTTTTTATTAGTATTAAATCTCAGTCTTTTGGGGGGCATGTGTCTTTGTGCTATCACCTTCACAAGTGTTTCTTTAGTGGTATAGGTTTTTAAATTTTATTTTATTTTAATAAATTTAGGCAGGTACCAATATTTTTATTACATGGATAAATTGTATAGTCATGCAGTCTGGACTTTTAGTGTACCTATCACCCAAATAGTGTGCATTGTACCATATATGTAATGTTTCATTCCTCACCTTCCTCACACCTTCCCCCATTCTGAATCTCCAATGTTCATTATACCACTCTGTATGACTATACACACTAATAGCTTAGTTCCCACTTATAAGTGAGAACATACAATATTTATTTTCCATTCCTGAGATATTTCACTTGAAATAATGACCTTCAGTTCCATTCAAGTTGCTGCAAAAGATATTATTGCATTATTTTTTATGGCTGAGTAGTATTCCATGGTGTGTGTGTATGTGTGTGTGTGTGTATCCATATGCATATATACGTAGGCAGACACACCCATCTGCCACATTTTCTTGATCCACTTATCAGTTGATGAGCACTTAGATTGATTCCATATCTTTGCAATTGTGAATTGTGGTTCAATAAACATATGAGTGCAGATGTCTTTTTTATATAAAGACTTCTTTTCCTTTGAGTAGATACCCAATAGTGGGATTGCTACATCAAATGTCAGGTCTACGTTTAGTTCTTTGAGGAATCTCCATACAGTTTTCCATAGAGGTTGTACTAATTTACATTCTGCCCAATAATGTATAAGCATTCCCTTTTCACAACATCTATGCCAACATCTATTGTTTTTTGAGTTTTTATAATGGCCATTCTGATGGGAGCAAGGTGATATTACATTATGGTTTTAATTTGTATTTTCCTGATGATTAGTGATATTAAGTATTTTTTTTCATATATTAGTTGGCCTTTTGTATCTCTTCTCTTAAAAAAGGTATCTTCAAGTCATTTGTCCACTTTTTAGTGGGATTATTTTTTTCTTGCTGCATTGTTTGAGTTCCTTGTAGATTCTGGAAATTAGTCCTTTGTTGGATATATAGTTTGCAAATACTTTCTACCATTTTGTACATTGTCTATTGACTCTGCTGATTATTTATTTCACTGTGCAGAAGTTTTTTAGTTTAATTAAGTCCCATTTATTTATTTATTTGTTTGTTTATTTATTTGCTGTATTTGCTTTTTTGGTCTCAGTCATAAATTCTTCGGTGAGGCCAATGTGGAGAATAGTTTTTCCTAGGTTTTCTTCTAGAATTTTTATGATTTCAGATCTTGCATTTAAGTCTTTAATCCATCTAGACTTAATTTTTATATATGGTGAGAGATATGGATCCAATTTCACCCTTTTGCATGTGGCTATCCAATTTTCCCAGCACCATTTATTAAATTGGACATCTTTTCTCCAGTGCATATTTTTGTCTGCTTTGTCAAATGTCAGTTGATTGTAGGTGTATGGTTCTATTTCTGGATTCTCTATTCTGATACATCAATCTATATGTCTACTTTTATCCCTGTATCACAGTATTTTGCTTACTATAGCCTTGTAATATAATTGAATGTAAAGTAATGTGATGCCTCCAGATTTGTTCTTTTTGCTTAGGATAACTTTGACTATTTTGGCTCTTTTTTCATTCCATATGAAATTTAGAATTTTTTTTTCTAATTCTGTGAAAAATGACATTGCTTTTTGAAGAGAATTTCAATTTTCATTGAATCTGTAAATTACTTTGGGAAGTATGGGCATTTTAATAATATGGATTCTTCCTGAATCTATATCCATGTCCATGAGTATGGGATGTTTTTCTATAGGTTTGTGTCATTTACAATTTCTTTCATCAGAGTTTTGTAGCTCTCCTTGTAAAAATCTTTCACTTACTTGCTTAAGTTTATTCTTAGGTATTTCGTTTTTTTTGCAGCTATTGTAAATGTAATTGAGTTCTTGATTTGATTTTCAGTTTGGCTGTTATCAGCATATAGAAATGCTATTTATTCATGTACATTGATTTTGTAACATGAGAGTTTACTGAATTTATTTATCAATTCTAGGAGTTTTTTTGGAGAGGTCTTTAGGGTTTTCTAGATATAAGATGTCATTGCTGACAAATAAGAATAATTTGAATTCTTCCTTTCTAATTTGGATGTTCTTTATTTCTTTCTCTTGCTTGATTTCTCTGGCTAGGACTTTTAGTACTCTGTTCAGTAGAAGTGGTGAACGTGGGTATCCTTGTCTTGTTCCAATTCCTAGTGGGAATGCTTTCAACTTTTTCCCATTCAGTATGATGTTGGATATGGGTTTGTCACATATGACTTTTATTATTTTAAGGTATATTCCTTTTATGCTGAGTTTGTTGAGGGTTTTTATGATGAAAGGATGTTGGATTTTTCTGCATCTATTGAGATGATCAAATGGTTTTAGTTTTCAATTCTATTTATGTGGTGAATCACACTTATTAATTTCCATATGTTGAACTATCCTACTAAAGAGGGAATCCTCCCTAACTCATTCTGTGAGGCCAGTATCACTCAGATACCAAAGCCAGAAAAGGACACAATGAAAAAAGAAAACTACAGACTAATATCCCTAATGAATATAGGTGCAAAAATCCTCAACAAAATACTAGCACACTGAATCCAAAAGCACATCAAAATGATAACTCACGATAATCAACTGGTATAACTTTTTAATTTCCCCCTTAGGAGAGAGACTTGAAGGCTAGGGAATGTAGGAAAGAGGGGAATGTCCTTCCCTTCTGCTGAAACAAGGCTCTGAAAAAGTCTTACCCCATGGAAAGTAGGCCTTTGTTATGAAGAAAACTCTGGGGCTATTCACAATAATTACTCTTCTCCTTTTCTTGTCAGATTCGGAAGGACATTTTTCTTTCGTCTTCCCTATGAGAAGGTATGCTCTTGAAGGTAAAGCTCACAAATGTGTAGGGGTACCCTTAAAACTGTGGCCCTCATGAATTTTTCTTCTCATATTAGTCCACATTCAGTCTTCAGCAATTTTTCAAAATTACTTTGTAAGTGTTCATAATGGTTTATGGCTTCAGTAGCTTCCATTCCAAGTAAGCAGATCTTGGCTGTGTCTCTCTGGATGAACTTTTCTCTCCACATTTTGGGGTAGTGTTTTGCTTTGAAACTTCACTTCTTTGATGGGTCCAAAAAAAGTCATTGATTTTGTTTATCCAGCTTTTTTGTTGTTGTTATTGTAAGAATGAAAGTGATGACTTCCAACCTTATTACATAATGGACCTGAAATTGGAAGTCCTGAATTCTGCCATGTTTAACATTTACAATTGTCACTCTAGGTGAAGATGTAAAGAACATGGTCACTCAGTCTGAAGATGAATTAAACCAATAGGAACAGTGACTATATAAGGTGGCAGATCTGTGATATTATTAAACTAGAGCAACGGCAGGAATTTAACCTTTATTTACAAAAAATCATAAGAGGGATAAATTTAAATTCCTGCCTTGGGTTCAAAACACATTTTTCAAGACTAGACTAGAAAAGCTGTTCCTTAACGATGACATCCATGAAAAAGATGTAGGGCTCTGAATCATTTTGATTACTGTGAATCAACAGTGAAGATCAGCTTCCAAAATAATTAAAGCATCAGTTCACCAAATGCTTACAGATATTAAACAAGAAAAAGATCAAATCTTAACTACATTGCGTTAAACCTCTTTCTTTAACAAAGAACTTTTTAAAATCTTCAATGTGATCAAGTTCGCTATGATTTTCCAAGAGGGTAAAGAACCTGCACATTTCCCAAATTTATCTGACCATAGATCTATTTTTTAATTCTGGTTCTGGTATTTAATAATTGTGAAACACTGGGCAAGATACATAATCTCTGAGGATCTTAGTTTTCTCATTTATAAAATAGGAATAATGATTTCTACTTCACAATCTTGCTGCGAAAATTCAATGCAAATAATGTTGAAAACACTTGCCATAGTGCTGGGCACTTAAGTGCCGAGTTGATGTTGGATTTTTTAAAGTTATTTGTTACATCTGATGAGCAGAACCTTTAATAAGATGTTTAGGAATGCGTTGTATTTAAGATATTTGGCAACTGGTATGATTTGGGCATTTACCAATCAGAAAGGACATTGGTTCAAGAACAACCCTTGGTTCTTGATCATAACAACATCAGGAGGGCCCCAGGGGATGGCCAAAAGCAGGGGTGTGCACTCAGTGAAGGAATTAGAACCATGAATTTTTACCAGCTATAGTGAAACTATTTTAATATTTTAATACATATTATATCTATACTAGTATGTGTCTGCCCACTATCAGCCTTGTACATAGGCAGTGCGAATATATTCAGAAAAGAATGTTTAATGGGGTAAAGATACTCAATATAATGGTGTATGAGGAGCAGCTAAAGGAACCAGAGATGTTTATTCCAGAAAGGGGAAGACCTGGGGCAAGGGGGCGGGCAGGAAAGCTGTCTTCAAATATCTGAAGATTGTCAGGTGGAAGACAGACTAGACTTATTCTGTGTGTCTCCTCAGGGTTCAATCAAGAACAATCAATGCATGAAAGCTTTAGGGCATGAAAGTTCAGCTCTACACAAGGAAAAGTTTTCAGAACTCAGAGCAGTTCGAGGAATGGCTGCCCCCATGAAGTGCTGAATTCTCCATTATTTAAAGATATTCAAAAAGATGATAGCAAAGGCCTGGAGTGGATGTTGTAGAGGAGATACAATTGTTGAACAGTCAGGTTCATAGATTCAACTCAAAGATCCCTTCACCCCTGAGCACCTTTGGTTCTATGACCAAGAGGTAGAAGTTCTCCGTGGTAATTCTGACATTTCCATGAACTAATTATGTACATTATGTCAAGTTTATTCCCATTTTTAGCCCTTAAAAAATGAGAGTAAAGAACTATACACATTAACTAGTGAGACAAGCTACTGTTAAGTTAGAATATGAGTTGAGAGCCACTTCATCCCTGAGGGCTACTAACCCAAAGAGAGACAAATAAAAGCAGTTTGCTATCACAGAGATATACAGAGCAATTCAAATCTGAAGTCAGTTTATTTTTTAAGAAGTGTTTTTAAGTTTTCAATTTTTTTCTAATTCAATACATACACATATTTAAGTTACCTATTAGTGCCAGTTAATATAGTGAAGAAAGAACCAAAGGAGGTTAAGAAAGATTCAGAGACATGCAGAAAAGGAAGGATGAGAGGGAGCTGGAGAAAAGGAAGGAAAAAAGAGAAGGATGTTCTCTTTTATCTGCCTGGCTTCCTTGACTTTTTCATGCCTTCACTTCTGCCTCATTAAACTTTCCACTTCCATGAGGTTTGGGGTTTTCATCTATAAAAGGAAGCGGTTGGGTGAGATACTTTGTTTATTCATTCAGCAAACGTTTCTAAAGTGCGTACTTGGTAGCAGGCACTGTGCTAGCTCTTTGATTGTGATGCAAAGACACAGGTCCTTGCTCACCCTCAGGTTCTCTAAGCCCATGTCAAGTCAGTGACAAGATGTCTGTGATCCGGGGCTGCCAGGTGTTGCCTTTGAAAAGCTCACAATTGCATTCGGCCTGAAATGATTTGATTCAATCATCTCAAATGAATGACGGTGAAAGAGCAGTGAACCCTGGAACACACCATCTACATGCGTATTATTATTATCCGAAATTCTGTGCACACAGAGCATGAGGGGTTAGACGTGAAAAAGGAAACAAATCACTGATTACCACCACGTTCCTCATAAGAATGATGATGACTTCTGCTTCCTGTCATTTTCTTACTCTTTTCCTCTTCTCCCTCAGGATTTTGAATAGAAGAAGTAGCAAGTTGCTCCTTAAAATTGGTTATAAAAGCCTGCCCTAGGCATGAATTTTATTCTCAGCCATAAACTCTCATGGGAACATAGCCTGGGAGATGCTACCCATTAAATGAAATCTCTTACTGTAGATGGTAAAAACTAGGTGTAACCTTTAGGCTCTCTGCGGCACAGTATCTATTTCTTCAAAACTGGCCTTTTACAGAGGTTGCAATATTGTAAGGGAAGAAGCAGAGACCATTCTAATTAAGATAAACTAACACACACACATACGCACACACAATGGCAGAGTGCATTAGAAAGACAGTCCATGACTGTCATTTAAATTACCTTTTCCGCTGGGGCCACCATTAAATAGAAAAATGCTACAGGAAACTTGTCCCTTATATTTAAAAAGTCTGTGTGATTTGGTTAGACGTGAATTTTGCTATATTTTTAATGAAGTACAGATTTATGTTTAAAAGCATAGGCTCTGAAGCTAGACTTCCTTGGTTCAAATCCTGGCTCCGTTCTTTATTATATGAGTAACTTGGTTTGTTACTTAAACTTTCTGTGCCTCAATTTTCTCATTTATAAAAGGATGACAAGAGTACCTGCCTCAAAGGGTTTTTGCAAAGATTAAAGGGCTGTTATATGAGAAGCTCTTTGACCAATGTTTGGCACACAATAAATGCTATATGTGTGCTGGTTTTTATTATCACTGCTATTCTCCGAAGCTTGTTTCTCCCAAGACTTTAAGTTCTTAAGTAATATGAATGAAAAAAGTTTTGTCCTCTAAGAGAGTTGCTGCCTTGTATTTCTCTTTGGGTGTGGGCTGAAAACAAAGTATACAGTATTGCTTATGAGAATGTGCACCAGAATCACCTGTAACATATATTTTGGTCTTCAGCAAAATCAGAATATCTAGGAGTGTGCTCTAGAAATTTGTATTTTGAACGAGATGTCCAGAGGATTCTGAGGCAAGCTGGAATTTGGCAGTTTGTGGAGTAAAGCAAGCATGGCCTGCTTTGGCTTAATCACAGCAACAGGTCCATTTCTCGAGCACATATTATGCACTAGCCACTGAGCTCCCGAGCTATGATCTTATTAAATCCTCATAAGAGACCTGTAAGGGAAAGTTCTACCATGAGCTCCGTTTTACAGATCAGGAATTGTGGCTTTCACAGTCCCTGGGTTACATGATTTGCCCAAGATCTGCTGGTGAGGGGCACATCAGGGATGGGATCGGGGGGATGGAAACTGCTCTACCTGGCCAGAATTGGTGTTCCTAAACATATCAAACATTTAGATCACATCTGAACACAAGACCCTCCTCTGTTTAAGGCTCTCTACTCTGGGAAATCTGACCCAGAATATTCACTTCTAAGTTAGTCAAGGCTGACACAGATCTCTCTCCATATGAAGATTTTATTGGCCAATCTATATTCTACTGAGTAGGTCTACCAGTAAACAGCCAGGAGGGTGGGTGAAAATCAGAACGCATTGAAAACTGTCTTCTTTGGGGCCAGAGTTATGTGTTCATTTCATTTTCTAACTTAAACTCTGCCTATCTACCAGTAGGGGGTGTCTTTAAATCTATACCACAATCCAATACTGTAGGAAATCCAAGGCTTAGATCCTGAATCCCTAATATTTAATTTAAATAGATAGAAAGAAACAGATTTATAAAGGAAAGATGGAAAATGGGGCCAGGGATATGTTTAAATGAATTTACTGTCACATTCTAATGCTGGAAGCCTCTAGTTACAGCCAACTCAAAGCATATTTATATAACATAAACTATGAACCAGGTGCTATGCTTCTCTATGCAGAAGTGAATTACAAAAAGTTCGCAAGGACCTGACAATATATTAATAAGTAGCATTATTACTATTAACATTATTCAGCTCTCACTAGGTGTCAGGCACGGTACCAGGTGATCCACATATATTTTGTCATGTAATTTAATCTTTTCAAAAACTCCACAAGGTAGGCATATTTCAGATGCCCTGCAGCTTTGAAAATTTTAAAAATTTGCCTAAGTTCAGATAGCTTTTCAGAGGCAGAACTGAAATTTAAATTGAAGCCTTTCTATTGTGACGTAAGCTTTCCTAGTTGCAAGGTAAGACAATTGTATAAATAATAATACAAGGCAGAGTAATGAAGTATCATTAAAACAACATAAAGATAAATTGCTAAAAGTACTCAGAGAAAAGCACAAATAGAGCCTTTGGGTAAAAATGTCATAAAGTACTTTGCAGAGGAGGTAATGTTTGAGATAGGCCTGGAAGCATGGCTCTGGCTATAGTAGAGGAAGTGAGAAGGATGTGAGGTGATGGGAGGAGGCAGGCATTCCAGACATGGGGAAAGAATAAGCCAAGACACGCAAATGGGCACCATGTTTGGTGATACGGAAGAGTTCACTGGCAAGGGTGAAATAAAAGAACTGGGCAATTTTGGATGATAAACCTGAAAAGTATTAATGGCTGGATGCTATTGTAAGGCATTCGTACTTAACATGGCAAGCGATGCGGGCAGGACAAAAGCTGAGTTTTTAAGTAAGAGAGAGAGAGAGAGAGAGAGAGAAAGAGTGTGTGTGTGAGTGTGTATGGGGGATCTGGGCAAATAGAGAATCCTTTAGAAATTCATTTTTTACTTAACAGTTATTATAAACCATATAACGTCCTCTGAGATTTACGATAATATCTCAATTATTCTTTTCTGACCATGTTTAGAAGCTTGCTGTTGGAATATTAATCTGGTGGTAGTGGGAATGACAGATGGAGGTGAGGGAAAGAGGATGAGAGATTGGAGGCGAGAGGCCAGGTAGATGACTGTTACAGTGGTCCAGATGAACAATCTGAGAGCCTAAACTTCAGTTATTGGGTAGAGCTCTCTGAGTGTGGTGCTCTTCCCACATTTCCCTGAGTAGCATGGCTCCTGAAATGCATTTCCTGTCTGGCTTGAAGTTCCTGGGGGTGAGTGAGCTAATTATTGAATAAAGGTTTAACGTCATTGCTCTCCTCATCTAAAAAGTCGGTAGAATCTGCACAGCTGTCCAGTGATCTTTTCTTGGATTCAACACAAAGGAATTATAAGAGATCATAGTATATCTGCATTTATTTTATTCACTGAGTGCATGTGAGTTTTACCTGCTTACTCTGAGATAGTTTATACTCAGCTAAATTTTCAGAGGCATCTTGGGAAATTTTTTATTTGTTCATAGTCACATCACTATCACCTTCTCACAAAAGCAGAGATTCACAGAAGACTTGATTTTTCTTTTTATTTTCATTAAGGAAAAATGTGTTTAATTATTTTCTTGCCTTTCTCCTCTGAAAAACAACATGTTGTCTTAACTCCTCATGACATTCAAAACAGTTTGGGAGGGATGATGCTGACGGCGATATTACTGTCATACAGCTCTGCTTCCCCAGGAGGATTATAAGATGCTTTCAAACTACCAAAGAATGTGTATGCATATATAATTCAAATTTTTCTTTCTGTGATTTTATAAATAGATACACAAATTCCATTTCTATCTGTTTAACACTTATGGAGTTTCTGTGAATAGAGAAGCCATTCTTTCTATTTAAAATGCATCAAGAAAAAGTCCCATTGTAAGTAAAACAGAATTATAATTGCCTAGCTAAAAACTCTAGAGAGCCCAGTCCATTGGGGACACTCCTTCATGCATTTAGGATGATATTCTCTTAAAATTATGGCCAAGAGAGTGAGATGACTTTATATTATGAGGATTTTCCCCTTTCTTACCTGTACAATTGCTCTGCAACAGTTTAAAAAACAACTCATTCTATACATATATGGACTCTTGTGAGAGATAAATCTATAGGTGAAGATCTACAGAGCCACCCTGTTGTTTCATACTCTCACAGGGTCAGTTTCCACCATGTCAATGGACTGGGGTGTTTGCACGGGAGCTCACACACTAATCTCAATCAACGATAAGAAGGGTGAAGCCAAGTTACTCACCTGGGTGTATGCTATTAAATGGAGTGGATACTCCATTGTTTGCAGTGACTCCCTACAGCAGGCCATTCTAAAGGATGCCAATGGCTGATGCTTTCACCAGGACTACAGGAAGGAAAAGGACTGAAATCATGTTCGATCTGGATTCCGTGTCTGTAGCCAGTCTTGGAAGCAGGCACATCTCAGAAACCACCCTGTCATCTACCGAGTAAACCAATGAAACGTTGAATACAAAATACGTGGACATCAAGAATGGAATATAGATTATAGAATTTACAATGGGGGATTGGATCACTAGAGGAGCAGTGAGAAGCAGTGAGAACTCACTCCCTAATTGTGAAGCTGACCATCACTGCTACGAACTGTCCCATTGAACCTTGATTCAAACCATTTACTACTGAAGATTGAATTTTAGGAGACTTGTTAGAAAAATATCAGGATGCTAGGGGGTTTGTGATTTTCTTATAGCTTTTATAATAAATGGTTACAAATTTTAGTCAAACCTGGACTGTTGGAAAGTTGAAAGAGAAGAAAATACAACCTTGTTAAGGGAGGCCTTTTTGGCCAGCGGGAAGCAATTTGAGATAGTTGAGATTCAAAAATATATATCCTGCAAAATGGTTGGAAAAGCTAAATTTTCTGGCCCTAGCCAATCAACAAAAATGAAAGCAGAGATGCAGAAAACTCAGTAATTAGTTTCCTATTACTGCTATAATGAGTCACCACAATTTTAGTGGCTTTAAAACAGCACAAATTTATTCTCATTCCAGTCCTGGAGGTTCGAAGCCTAAATCAAAGTGTTGACAGGGCCGAGTTTCATTTGGAGGCTTCAGAGGAGAATCAGTTTCCCTGCCTTTTTCACCTTCTAGAAGCGGCCAGAGTTCATGGGCTGAGAATCCCTTCCTTGGATCACTACAATGTCTGGCTTCTCAGTCACGTATCCAAAGACTCTCTTTGACCTTCTTGCTTCCCTCTTATCAGAGCCCTTGTGATCATCACATTGGATCTGCTCTGATATTCCAGGATACTCTCCCCATCTCAAGATCCTTAATTTAATCACATCTGCAAAGTTCCTTTCACCATGTAAGGTAACAATTCACAGGTTTTGGGAATTAGAATGTGGACATCTTTGGGAGGTGGTCATCATTTAGCCTACCATACTCAGCTAGAGGTATTAGGGGACCCAGAAAAAGACTGGACCCTAAGGTCCTCCCAGCTACCTCCTACTATGCACCTTCTGTGTGATCAAAAGAGGGAAGTTCCCTATAACATTGTTTAAATCTTCGGATCCAAACAAGTACAAAGCCAACTATGGATTTACCAGTTAAATGATCTGTTGTTATAAATTCTAAGATTCTCTGAATTGAGTTTCTGTAATCTGCAGCTCAAACAGATCTGATTTGTGCACTTGCCCAAGGTCACAAAGGTGCAGGCTGAGGCTGCACCTTGTCTTGACTATGACCTACGTAGGTCACTGAATAAAAGGTGCATTTGTCCTCTATTTGAAGGGGCCCCTTAATTGTTGCTTAGCTGTCTTCCTCCCACCCTCACTTCTGCCCATCTTGGCCTCAGGGACCTACACGTGGCTCCTTTGTTCAGGGCCACACTCTCCTCTGATCTTCACGAATTACCCAGCCTATTTTTTCCAGTACTTTTCTTTAAAATAGTGTGGTGACTTGTTGGGAGGCCAGCTCCCAGATTCTTATACCTTCCATGGGGTAATAAGAAAGGCTTTGTCTTTAGAAAGGCAATAGATAATACTGTCCTCTGCCTCCAAGGTTGGAAAGCATGCTTCTTATAAGATGCAGTTGAATTTTCAAACTCTGTTACATTGAATTCTTAAACTCATGAACTACTAATAGACTTCACTTTAGGATCTTATATCACCAGAATGGCAGCTGTTGTTCTTAGTTTCTGCATTCTCCCATCTGATTCCATTCAATATTTTCTCATCAGTAGGCTCACCAGTTGAATTTCTTGGGAGGGCCCCCTCCTAGCACTGTGCTCAGTAGCTGCAGCAAATCTCTGGGGAAGATCTAGATGCTGCCTCAGGCCCTCTGCTGGCCTCTCCTGGCTACAACTATCTTTGTTGCCCAGGTGATTAATTCCGGATCCCTGTGGGATCACTGGCTCAGGGAAACATCTGCACACAGGCCAGGAATGTCACTTAGCTTCATCTATACTGCCAACTCTGATTAGTAGGCTTACTAGCTGTGTGACCTTCACCAAGTTCCTTAATCTCACTGTGCTTATTTTTTCTAGTCTGTAAAATGGGGATAATAATAGCATCTACCTCACAGGGCTGTTATGAAGATTAAATGTGTTATTATTTGTGAAGCAATTAGAACAGTACCTGGTGTGTGATAATTGCTCTGTTAGTATTTGTTAAAGAAATTAAATACAAACAAATACATAATTAGTGTGCTAGAGAAGAGCTGAGGATGACGAGGGAGAGAGTTTTGGGATCTATTAGAGATGTCTTCCGAGGACGTGGTAGAAGGGGTACCAGAGTGCCATGTATTTGTCGTCCCTGATATAGAGTCTAAGGGGCTCAGCTCTAGACCCCATTTTAAAGGTGATACATTTATAATTACTCTCCAACCCCTGTTCTCCTTCCCTTTAGAGAAGATCTGAAATGTATTCTCTTGGGGATAAAATTTATTCTCATACGTGTGTGTGTGTGTGTGTACGTGTGTGTGTATATATATATATATATTATTATTATTTTTTTTTGAGTACTCCTAGTTTAAGGCAGATGCCACATGCTGGGGACACAGGTAAGCAAGTTAAAATGATCCCTGCCCAGATGAAACGTAGATTCTAGTTGGTGAAACAGACATTACACAGATAATTGTGCAATTACTTGTTAAATTCAACTGTGACGGGCACTCTGAAAGGCAAATATAATGTGTAACAGAGTTCTATCCTAATCCTGTGGGCCAGGGAAAGTGTCGTTAAAGAAATATTTTAGCCTGAAAACTGGGAACTTAGAGGAGCTGGTTAGGACAGGGGCTTGGCCTTGAGGAAGAGAAGAGCATTACAAACAGAAGGAGCAGTGTGGGCAAAGGCTCTGGAACCATTTTATACTATGTGGGATCCAAAGAAGAAAAAGAATTAATATCTGTATTTAAAAAGGAAGGGGCGGTCAGTAGCAGATGTTTTACATAATTGTCCATTTCCCAAGGACAGGCGGTGTTAGTGCTGCCATTTTACCAGCTTCACGTACTATCAGTATGGAACACAGAGGGGAATTCTATTGGGAGAAGAGAACATTTCACGGAGAAAATTATATGAGGGTTTTAAAGGATCAGTTGGGCTTCAGTAGACATAAATGAACTAGAGGATAAGAAGCTATAGACTAAATAAATTACAGTTGTAAAATTTTTGGTATTAGCCAGTCAGTAGAATTTGTTTGTTTGTTTTTCTTAGGTCCCTCCACTCGCCTCCTGAAAGCACACCGTGAAATCTGCTGCTAGAACCATCTAGAATAAAGTTGTCCCGTTTACAGGTTTTTGATAAGCTGTTTTTATTCTCTAATAAATAAGAAACGTTGTCATTGTCCCCTACAAAATAACTGAGGTTTTACTTGAACAAAATCTGTTTGGAAATGTTAAGCTGATTACACAGAACTAATATGCCTCAAGGTGGTCATTCTCTCTGAATTAAAGCCGTGGAACAATTGTGGCTCCTGTTACAAGGAAAATTACAATGGGCCATTATGAAAAGGGACAAAAATCTCTGTTCCCAGAGGGGGACTGACAAGCTGAAAGTCCCTCTCTACATGCCAACACAAAAGCCTGATTGCCTCAGATTGTTTGTTTATGTAAATCAAAAGGGTGCCTTTAATTCTGCAAGTGGGACTGCTAAGCAACAAAGGAGGTGGTGATTGGCTGGACTCTTGCTCTTGTGCTACTGTCAAATCTGCCAAATCCTATTGCTTTTGCTCTAAGCTCTGTCTGGACACCTTAGGAAAAGAATCTGGTTATTATGTACCAAAGTGAATAGTTTGTACTCTTAGAGTAGGAGTTAGAACTATAGGACGTGAAGGCAAGAGAAGGTATCTTATCAAGGATCTGCCCATTCAGTTTCCCCAAAGCTCCCTCGAGATCGGACTCAGCTGTTCGTCATGACAGATGCTCCAGTGACATTTATTCAGGCTGAGTGCAATGGGGGTAAACCACTTGAAAATGGTCAAAAACCAATCACTAAAATCAATGAGGAATTGACTGATGGGAATGACATCCCATCACACTGCAGGGTAGCACCTAGTCTTGAAGATTTACCCACAGAAGGAAATCAGAAGGAAAGTGGAAAATTACAAGGGAAACTGCACCTCAACTGGTCCAGGGATGAGAAGATTCTAAAAGGTAACGTATTTTCCTTCTTCTTAATTTGTTTGTTTTGACTTATAAATTCACTCAGGATTTTTTTTTTTTAAGACAAATTGTTATTTTAGGAATGAGCTGGACACCCAAACAATGTATGTGGCCCCATTTTCTACTAGGGCTGCATAGCATAAGGACTAAATCTCTGCCTCTGGTCAAATCCAGGCTTGTCTTTTTGATATATCTGTGACCTGACACAACTTGCTTTGTCTCCTTAAGCCTGAGGTTTTTTTTTGCCAGAAGACAGAATAATAGTATCTACACTTGTACGATTGTCACAGTGATTGCTAAGTGTTGGCTAGATGTTAATTACTGTCATTTATTATTATTATGAACAGCCCCACTATTATTTGAATAAAAGAATTCAGAATTTTAAGATTTGCTTCTAAATATACCTGAAGAGGTCTGAATTTATGGTTCTATACTTTATATAACTATTAAAGGAGAGATTATCAATCAATAAATTAAGTAATCATTCAGTAAATAAATGGAGTCGGTAAAGAATGAGTCTGAAGAGTCAAAGAGTAATTTTTAGTGATTATGTTTAAAATTACAGAAATATACCTGGAGTCTAAATTGATGATATATTAACCCTGGAACTATATTTATTTCACATGTTAAAAAACTAATCTTGTATTTTTTCCCCAGAAAATCCAGAGGAGAACCTCTTTATTGTTCATAAGGCTGTCACAGATCTTTCTCTCCAAGAAACAAGAGCTGATGAAATGGCATTCAGAGAAGGTAACAGGAACTACAGTTCTGTACATAGAAATTGTTTGACTGAATACGGATGACAATTTTTGCATCGGATGTTGCATGAGTGTGGCATTAAAAAAGAAATCCAGGAAATGACTTCAAAATTTCAAAGCTGCTATAGGCAGATAAGAGAGTCTTGACATACCTGTGGGTTCCACCTTATAAAGCATGCCAGACAGTTCAAGACTGAGACTGCATGGATTGGTATAGCTGATTGGCATACCAGTGTGATATCTGTGTCTTAATAAGTTAGTCCACTAAATCAACCTTTCTTTTTGATTTGGTGTTTCTAAATCTGTATGAGGCACCTTGTGAAATGTAAATGTTTCAAAACTAGGTTTATTCTAACAGTCTACAGTTAACATACAGTTTAAAGTAATCTCATAAATTAATTTACTTTATAGGGAAATTCTAGGCCTCTGATATAAGTACAAAATGGTTAACTATTTCTTGTCAAAGAAAGCTCTCAGGATGATAAAGTTAATTTTAATTGTGTTCTTTAAGAAAATGAGAGAATAAAAAGAACACTGAAGTGACTGTATTAAATAATTTCAAACAAACTCAATAGACTAAGAGACACAAAATCCATTAGACTTTTCTTCTACATTTAAGCACTTTCCAAATAAAGTGTAGGATAAAATCTATTAATTAATCATGCATTTCTTCTTCTTCTCTTGCAGCCATAAACATCCTATCTCAAAATTGAAGTCAGCTTGCTAGACCTAACCAATTTAGCTTAATTAGGACCTTAACAGGCAAAATATTGAAAATACTATTGGTTGAAATATTAGAACATCACATAAAATAGTAGATGCCAAGGAGGACGTGGATGTGATCGGCAATTTCCTGTATTTGCTCCCTTTGCCAGGATACCTCTAGGACTGCCTGCTGACCAACATATGGACACTTAAGGAAAAATGCAGCGAGCAATTTCCATTGTCAAGATATTATGTTATCAGAGATAATTTATAAGACTTAAGATCCCACAATATGAACTAAATAACCTCTTTGCCCCAATCTTTCTGATTCCAATGTAACAAGCTCTTAGAGGCATGGATTTCATCTTTCTTCGAGAGCCCTTCAGATCTCTGGTCATGAGATCCATTGTAGACAATGGTTTTCTAGTATCTTTCATTTTGATCAAATGGAGAATGAAAGCAGTATGTATTTTTAAACTAGATGGTCTCACTGGTTGATTTTTCTCTGAGTGAATCCTTTCATGTTTGATGGAGCATATGTTTTTCCTCTATTATAGACAGGCACAGCTTTTGGTGTCTTTTATTTTCACAATGGCAAATAACTATAAGATCTTCAAAGAGAATGCTCCTAGATTGAAAAATATAAAGATGGTAAAAATACTGAGGAAAAACTATAATTTAAACTGAAGGAATCAATTCATGTATGACAATCCCCTGTCTGAGTCATAAATATAGACAAAAAGATCAAGTTTCTTTTGGTCATGTAGAAAACAAAACAAAGCTTAAGATTACAAAATATACATTATAATGCATATTTATGTATAATGTGAAGAACACTGACTGGCTACTAATCACCTGCTAGCAGTTGTCCATAACTAGTTAGGAGTGATAATCTATCTTTACTTCTGTCTCTCCCTGTAAGTTTGCAATCTGATCCCTAGAGTGAAACAGCAAAACAAAACAAACAAATAAAAAAATGAAAAGAGAACTAAAAATCTTGGAAGAAAATGGACTTGAGAACATCTTCCAGAGTAGAACACTGTGGAGAGGAAGAACAAAGAGGAGAGAGGAACATTGCCTCTCACCTTATTTACAGACTCTTATGCTCTCAAAAGAAAACAGTGAACCCAGGTCTGCCAAGGGACATAAGCCAGAAAACATTTCAGTCATGCACACTACAGACTGAAACCTCCCATAGAAGCCCTTGTAGGGGTGAAAGCTCAGAGGACAACCTCTTATCCCTTATGGTTAATTCTTAGCATGCTCAATAAATATTGTTGAGGGTATGCTTGTATGATCTAGCTGTTTGAAAAGTGATCATTGCAGTGAATTAAGCCTTTTGAAAGTCACTACATAGTACCAGATAACTAGAGTCAATTAGTTGTCATTAGGAACATGTCTAATGTAAACAACAGGCTAACTGAGCATTATGTAGGTACGATCACAACAGAATTTTTAAATCTTGGCTTTTTAGAAATCAATGGCAGATATTAGACCATATTGTGCATGCCTGGGTCAGCTTAGTTAGGCCAGCACATGAGTCCTGACCATCTGTGGGCTCCTGTGTCTCCTGCTATACCTGGTTATTTTAGGGCAACCCTGAGAAACTTGGTATCAAGTGTTGAGTATGCTACTCTGAATGTGACCAGACATGGGCAGTCATCATTTTTACTGTTGGAAGAAAGCACTTTTTGCCCCTGAGGTATTCTTCTAATTTTCCTTGAGGGAGGGATGTGTGTGTGTGTGTGTGTGTCTGTGAAATAGGTTCAAACATTTTATTTCACATATTCACATATCCAGTTGTGACAGGATTTTAAAATGTGTGTCTCAGGAAATAGCAGTCTCACTAAATACAGTACTCTGTAACAGTAGAATTCCATAGTCAAATGAGGTTGGGTTGCTGAGTTTTCTGAAGATTTCCAGTATCATTAGCATTTTAAAGTCTTGGATAAATTCTGAAGAAGTTTATTTAATTGCATTTAATGCAGTGTTTTCCAAACTAATTTGTGTAGCTCATTTGATTCTGCAAAACATATTTGTAACCCACAGAATTATATTCCATAAAACACATATTAGGAAGTGATTGTCAAGAAAAATAATTTGGAAAATAAAAGAATAACATCTGGGCATTTTTGAACCTTTCTGCATCTCAACTATCAATTGATTTTGCTACAGGACATCAGTGGGAGAAGATGCCTCTGAGCAGTAGCAAGCAGGAAACAAGCAGACAGAAGCGAAGGATTGCCGAACAACCTCTAGAAGAGAGAGAGGAAGAAGACAGGAAGAACGAAGCTTACCAGACAACTGAAATTGAATGGTTGGGATTTCGGAAACCTAGTCAACTTGGCATGCTGCATTCTAAAGAGGAGGAGGAGCAAGAGATTTGGGATAAAGAAATGAATAATGATGATGATGATGATTGCCATGATGATGAAGATGAAGTTCGAGTGATAGAATTTAAGAAAAAACATGAAGAGAGTTCTCAATTTAAAGAAGAAGATGAGGCAAGCGAGGACTCCCCACTGAGCAGCGCCAGTTCCCAGCTGACACCTGATGAGCAGCCAACCTTGGGAAAGAAGAGCGATATCTCCAGGAATGCTTATTCACGTTACAACACGATATCCTACCGGAAAATCAGGAAGGGGAACACCAAGCAAAGAATTGATGAATTTGAGTCTATGATGCATTTATAAACTAACTGGAACTGAGAAATTCTCACCCCCACTAAAGCAAAAGCTAATTCTATTGCCCTGATATGCATATTTGCATGCCTTCTTTGAATTACCCCCTTGAGAGCTGTGGAAGCTTACTCTCTTTTTTACTGTAGAATAAGGAGGAAGTAACCCCAGACATTCTGTCTGGTAACCTCAAATCAAAAAGCTTTAGATTCATTCGTGGGCATGTGCTTTTAAAAATTTTGCTAATATAGCATTGTGTAATAAACACGAAGCAGTCAGTCTCACTGGGTAACCTGGCATGATGTGGCTTTAAAAGTAGCATTGCTGGGAAAGGTAGTCATCACATGAATGAGGTGACTATGCGAAATGATTTCTGTTTCTTCTAGTGTCTTTCTTCCTGTACATTGGGGTGTTGGAGAGTCTGGAATTAAAACTCTCTTACTTTTAAACATGATTTTACGGACTCTGGCAGTAAACCTTCCAGAATTCTTTAGCTTTGCTATTATCATCAGAAAAGATTTTAAGTGGTTTTCTTTTGCATCTACAGAGTGACAATTCTACAGGCCTTCTTTCTAGCTACGACCACTCACGGAATCTTCTTGCCAGAGGGGCTGAGCAATTAATTGTCAGTCAGGAGAATTCTGTTTGCTAAACGTTGGCTTTATGCTTTCAAACTGAATTAAATCCATTGTGAGGTTGATACAGGGAGGGGCTAGAAGATTGGTGGGCAATAGACTAAAGAGTTTTATTGGATAGTTTTATTTCTGTGACTGAAAATAAAATCTTGTCTAGCACAGTAAAAGTCATTAAAAATAAAAATGACAGCTTTAGCACAATTTTAAGAAAATGCCCCTCTTTATTACCACACTTTCTCTTATTAACAGTATCTCAGAATAATTTTCTTTCCTTAGAAACCTGAGACAACGCTAGTCATAACTGTACTAGTTACTATGAAAATGGAAATAATTATCTTAGAATATTTTCAAAGTAGAGCGTGAGCATGTATTTTTAGTGAGAAAGCTCTGATAGTTGTTGGGAATATATAATTTACTGGACCTCAGCCCAAATCAAGATGCTTAAAATTGTACTTGTGGAGTTTCACTCAAACCAATGTGTCAAATAATGTATTGAATATTTATGAAAAGAGAGTCTATATTTATATTCTTAGATAGTTTGTTCCACAATTTTTCATTTCATGCTTCCGTATATATTACCCTGAACTTTCTGTCACCACAAAGATTTTTTTTGGCCCTGCAAATAAAAAGACAATTCCTTATTGTCTGAATGTAATACAGTCTTCATTGTACTATTCAATCCTTTGTTTATTTCTTTTTCATTTTGTGAAAAATCCTGGGTTAGTCCTTCTTAGATTATTGCTTATTTATGTGTAACAAATCTCACCAATTCTAATAACAACTTCTTTAATTCTTCCTGGTCATATATTTCCATAGTATCATATACTATTATTTAGTATTTACAAGATTCAATTTTGAATTCAGAATTAAAGTATTCCTTTTATCCTTTCAAGAAAATATAGCCTGGCCATATAACAGTTCTGTTACCCTTAATCTATAGAACCTATAGATTTCATTTGTGACAATGTGAGTTTTCAGAATAAACTAAGGAAAATCAGGTCTTTTTTGGGAAAGTTAGGTAGAAGATTGAGGCACTAGGAAAATTTCCTGTTTAACTTAGAGCCTGTGAATCTTCTCACCTGGACAACATATTTTTCTTTTCTGAATTACTGGTGACCCCTGCAATTTTTTACTTAACTTCAAAGCCCAGTATTGTGTTATCTATCATGTAACAGGATCATATTGTTTACCCACCTTCAAAAGAGCTTGTACTTTGAATTATTCAACAAAAGTGATGAATTCCTGTAGAACTTGAGTGAGGTGAGTGGCTTGTGGCTATGTAGCATGGTAAAGCAACTGTCTCTTACGGGGCTGTAATATATATAGTAACTCTCTTCTATTTAATTTTGTGCTCTCACCTGACAATTAAGTAGGAAACATTTTGTCAACAGAGACTATTTTAGGGTGTGTTAAATTGGTAAATGCTTTGTATTCACGAATGAGGCAATGCAGTTCTAAAAGAGCACTGAGACTATTCTTGGGCATTGGTGTCCCTTGTTCTATACTGCCATCTTTCCCAAGACCACAGAGTTAAGTGACCTTAAGTAATATGATGGCGATGGTTAATCGTTGGTAGGAAAGACAAGGGTCTGATTCAGATTGCATGGGGGATATTTAACATATTTGAAACTTAGACACGGAACATGATTAAGAACAAAAACTGGTAACTACACACGAAGGTTTGTCTGAGTTTTTGTGATTCAAGGTTCAGGAGTGGTGAGGACTCTGGTACCTGGTAGGAGGGAGAAATAATTTATTGCACAAATGCCGATATTTGTTACATGACTTTTTGTTTTCCTTCGTTGCTGAACAGGAATTAATAATAGCTCTATTGCTCTGCCAATATAAAATTTACCTTTCATATAATGCTGTATTTGAAAACACAGATTTTTGCCAGAATTTTTCTGTCTATCTATCTACAATTTAAATAAAGAACTGCTGTGTCTGCTTTTCTCTCAATAAAAGTTTATGTCTTTATTTCTGGTTTCCAGTCTTCATTTTTTTCAGCTTCCTTTTAAAATTTAGAAAGAACTCTTTCTTGTATGTCAGCAGCTACTAAGATCATCAATAACTGCCTCTTCAGAAATCAAGAGAACATCTTATTTTAATTCATTGCATTATTTATTTCAAAAAGGTCTTAAAATGATTGTACATAAAATTACAAAAAGCATTTCTGGTAGGTAGATATATAATGTACATGGAAAATTTCTATTATTTTTAAAGGAACTGAAATATTGTTTTAGATGCATCTCAACACCAACAACTTGAAAAAAAATCTTTGTAGTCATTAAGGTAACACATTTAAACTACACTGACAATTTTACAGTAATTGTTTCCCATATTTATATGGAGTAGTTCTTTTGGTGTATTTACCAATGGAAAATGGACATTTAAGTTTTTAAAAGTGATAGGGAAAACATTTAAAATAAGTAATAATAGAGAATTATGGAAAAGGATGAAATACCAGAGTATCATAAAGAAGAAATATGTTTAACCGTATGAGAAAGGCAACAACTTCTCTTAAAGCCTGAACTTCCATTGCTCTATAAAAACAAGAGGATTGCAAAAAGTAATGCCAAAATTATATTTGCCAATATTAAAATATCAGACAGTACCATAATGCAATAAATACAAAGACCAAAATGTGTATACAGCTCATGAAGAACACGGGATGACTGACCCACACAATCAACACAAACACAATGACACGGGAGCAACAAGCAGCTAAACTCACCCAGATATGTGACAAACTACAAAATCAAATGATGACATCTAGTAACTAACTGCCAGCTCAGGGGAATTTTGGAAATGAATTTACAAAGTAATTTAGATTTTTACCTAGAAATTTAAAGTTACATGTTTGATTCCTTCTTTATAATAACTTCAGTTGTTCAGAAGCAGAAAAAAATGTGTACTTAAAAATGTTTAACTCCAAAATCCTTTATGCACTGTAGTTTTAATCTTGTTCTCCCATTAACAAATGTTTTCAGGTAATCGGTAACAAAATCCACTAACTTGATCTTTGGCTTCTCTTGTTTTTAAGCTAATATGTATAAAACTAGCAAATTTGGGCAGGTATTTGAAGAAGATTAAGATGTGCATAATCCTAAACTGAATAACAAGCACCCGGATAATTCAGAGTTTGATTAAAACTGCTTTAAGTCTGGAAAACAGTATGCAGAGTGAAAGTTCACTTGAGATACTTTTGTGTAGAAAACTAGAGGCAAACAAAGCTATGCACTTAAAAGAGCATTAAAAATATCCAAAAGCATTTATAATTTTCTTTATGTTGCAAGTAGAAACTTTTGGCTTTTCTCCCAATTCAAAGGATCAAATATATATATATATATATATACACACACACACATATACAATATATTTATAAAAATCGATATGTTTTTGAACGGTCAGGTAAAGATTAATGTTATAAAAAATAATTTCAACATCTAATATAAAGGCTTTATTTATATACATATTTATGACCAATACCCTTAAACTGGCAAATATCTATCAATCAATAATAAGCTAGAAAACCTCCATTTTCAAAGAAATTATTTGTTACTTATCTGATGGCAGCTGTCATCATTAGGAACTCAGTATATTAGAAGTTAGCCTATTTGCTGGAAAATGAGAATTTTCACATGTGTTTTCTTTGTGTTTTTGCAAAGCAAAGATTCACATAAACTTACAAAGGGGCCCTAACTGAACTGGTAACTATTAGTTGGCACATTAAGTTAAAAATGGAGGTATTAAATCTGCTTAGTATGATGGTACTTTTTCTTTCTTTTAGACACAGGCATCACCAACACCTGAAATATCATCCACTAAGCCTGATCAAGAGTAGACAATACTTTATATGGTTTATTCAAACCTGTCCATGGAATGCTATTTTGTTAAAAGAAATAAATATTTTGTACAATAGCTTTGGTTAGTGTTTCTTCTCCAATTTCAAGGCATTTTGGCTTATAGCAGTTGTTGAGCAACCCATGCAAAAGCATGGTAGAGACAATTTACACAATGATTGGAAGTTAAAAGTCATGGTTTGTGTTTTCAAAAGAATTCTTCAATTTTTTACTTTGCATTTCTGTTCAAATTGAGCAATCTGTCAGCTTTGTTTAAAGGTTGGGAGAGAAAAAGTTGATAATATTATTCATAGAGAAACAACTGTCTACATGTTCATTTCGCCTTCTCATATTTGGTCCAGAAGATGGATGAGAACAGGTCCTGTGTGAAGTCAGATTGATCCTGGCAGAACATGTGCAGATCGCCTTACTTATACCTACACATCAGTTGTTTAATGAAGAGAGGCCCAGCTTCTCTTTCCTGTCTATATGACATCCAAGAGGGACCAAAGAGGTTTGACTCCCTCTCATTCCATTACAGTGGCATCAGTAATTCGCAGCCAAGAGATTTTAAATGAGCTCGCCTGAGTTGACTACTCTATTTTAAAAAAGAAAATGAGAATTATAGCAGCATGGTGTAGTGAAAGAAATTTTTTTCTTTTAGCCATATAGAATGAAAACTGGGTTTATCTCTTACTAGTGCAATGACCTCGCACAATTTACCAGATCTCTTATTGGGACAGTGGGGAGTCGTTCTCCTCATTGGTTGAATGAGAGCCACCTGGCTGAGTTGTGCACATCAGTGGGATGAGGGAACATGCACATAGTGAGTACTGAATGATAATCAGTTTCTCTCTCTTTTCCTGTTACTTCTTGTAATTTCTTTGTTTTTATTCAATATGTTGAGGTTTTCTTCTGAGTTATAATTTTTGCCCTGTATTCTAAATATAAAAATTAAATTAGAGATATTAGAACAAATAAAGATGGTATTAACTGGTTTACCTCAAGCCCATTCTCTTGCATAAGAACCTCTTGGAAATCATTTATGAGATCAAGGTTGACTAGGAATATTGAATTTCCATACGCTGTGCATGGTATCTTTGCCCCTCTACAATTCCTGATGCTGGAAGTAAGGAGTTTTAATATCTAATAGAATGTTTCCAAATTAGTGTGGCCAAGCTAACAATACATTATGATCATGGCACATGGTGTTTTGCAGCCCTGTGAATGACAGCCAACTAAATGTCAGCAAGCAGAATCGAGCAAATTTGATGCTGGTGATGAAACAAGGTCGTACCAAGAACAGCAGTATCATCTCATAGGACAGCAGGGTGGAAGCCTTGGGTAACTTGAAAAAGAGAAAAGAATTGTGCAAACTGAAAGGTTCGGGAGCACTTAGATGGTTTGGTAAGTTAGTTTTTTGATCAAATAAGTCCTGTCAAATATTATCAAGACCACCCTTGTGTTCAAGGAAACAAGATGCATAGACATTTTTCTAAGAAAAGGCAGTATCCTAAGCCAATCCAGGGAAAAATCTGAAGCCCCTTAGAACACAGCCCCCAATTAAAGAATTCAGAGTTGATTAAGACCCTAATGTGTCTCATCCAAAGGTTTATCATTAGATGTATCAGAAGACCTAGTAGCATTTATACCTTTATTCTAGTCTTCTAAAAATAAAATGTAGAGGACAATGCTTAAAAAAATGCTGGTAGTAGACTTTTCAATAAGTCAATACACTCAAGGTTAGGCCCATACAGATGCCCAACGAGTGACTATTTCCTTGCTTCTTAGAGTAAATGAACAAATATATGGTAAAAGCAGTTTTAAAAATTCCACTCAAGAAGGATGTGATGTTCAAAAACAATCCTTTGTTATAGTGACAATATAGATTTAAATATAGCTTTATATAGTAAGTATGTCAAGGTAAAGTCAGGAAGAACATACACTGAGCAAACTGTAGAAGGTTCTGTTGAGAGAAACATTCAATTTCTTTTAGCTGGTAAATCCACAGGTGAGTGTATCTAAAACATAATTCATCTTTTTCTGAACAGAGCTGACTTCTTTGTGCAAACTACTTTTTTTTTTTTTTTTGAGAAAAAGAAAATCTATAGACTGGGGGAGAAACCTTTCCACATGTTTCAGTTATAGAAGGTATTGCATGAGGCACTCAGCGTACTAAGTTTGGTCAGTAACTCAATTAGTCTTTTGGCAACTGACTTGTGGTTTTTCCCTATTTGGCTCTGTTTTGAAAAGAATTATAGTCATGTATCCTTTAGTAATGAGGATACATTCTGAGAAATGTGTCACTAGGTGATTTTTGTCATTGTGTGAACATCAGAATGTACTTATATAAACATAACATGGTACACCTAGGCTATATGGTATGGCCTGTTGCTCGTAGGCTACAAACTTGTACAGCATGTTACTGAACTGAATATTGTAGGCAATTGCAATAATGGTAGGTATGTGTATCTAAACATGTGGAAACACAGAAAAGGTACACTGAAAATACCGTATTATAATTTTATGGGACCACCATCTTGTATGTGGTTCATCGTTGACCAAAACATCGTTATGCAGCACATTTCTGTATCTCATTTTCTAATCATTCTCTTATCTCATCTGCAATCGTCAGATTATTTGAATAAAACATCTTAAATATGTCACAAATGTATAGAAATATTTCCCTTTATCATTCTTAGTTATAGCTTTACTTTTGTATCATTAGTTGGGAATTAAAATTAAATGTTAAACAGGAAGTCAGAACAAAAGATACCCAGTTTCATTGTTATCTCAACTGAACAAAGTTTTTTCTTTAAAAAAAAACAAACAAAACTTAAATATATCAACAAGACTATAGCATAGCACCCAACTCCACCAAAGAGATTTGTGTATTTCTTTCTAAGGAATACCCTGGAGCAGTTCTGTTTGGCCAGTGGCCTGAGGCATAAGAATGAGCCCTGTCTCTGGAGCTCCCAATTCTAACCTTGATTCTTTCACTAACTGGCTTGGGATTTTTAGACAGGTAATTTGTCTTCTGGGCATCAGTTTTCTTACCAAAATGAATGTAAAGGATACCCTGATTTCTAAGATCTTTCCTGGTATGCCTAAGTATTGGTATACTTAAGATTAGAGGCTGCATTTGGATCAAAGAAATATTTAACTTTTCCCCACATTTGACAGTATTATCACTGGGTCCACATTGAGGGACTCACTTTATTCTTTTTTTTCCCCATTAAGATACCAGATTCCCACTCTTCTTTGGCCAAATTTAGGGCAATTTTTTCTTAACTGTCTTCCTAAGAGTTGTTTACCTCATTCTCTTCCCCTTTCATTTTATGTTTATGTTTCCTTAACTTTATTTTTACTTTGAAATCTTTTAGAGCCCATTTTTAGCAGGCTTCATTCCTGTGAGTGCTGCTAAATTGAAAGTAGTATTTTATTATTTTCATATAAAAGAAGCTTTAGGCTCCATTTCTGCTTTACTTGTTTTAACTCCTCTTACTTCGCCTTGCATTAGACTGAGTTCAATATTTAAATGTACTTCTGGTTACTACAGTGTGTTTTGATCCAGCCGCGGTTTTGCTGCCTTTGGGTTTATTTTTTTTTTTTTGGTAATATTCACGTAAATCTAGGAAGTTATCGGTATGATCAATTTTTCAAAGCGTAGTTTTAAAAACACAAAATGGGCTGAAATAATGTCCCTACCTGGAACTGAATAAGTACTTGAAGGCCTCTTCTTGCTCACTTAAAAGTTTCTTCACTGACTGAAACTGGGAAAAAACATTATACAGCAATCTAGATTGAAATGCTGCCATCAAGTAAGGCCATCAATTGTAGATCGACACTATTTCAAATGGCTACATAAACATGCACATAGTTGAGCGGCATCTGAACTCTTCTAGCGATAAGAACGCAAGCAGTTTTTGTTTAATGAGAAAAACAGCAAATAAGAGACCAGGTTCTCAACAATCATACCTACTTCTGGGCCAAAAGAGCTTGTCATTACCAAGCCCAGTCACCAGGAGTAACATTGTGTTTCCCCAAGTGCTTCTGTGTTCGTTCCTGGTTGCCTGTCAGCTTACATGGGGAAACTTGCAGGATGAGGTCTAGCACAGAGTGGGAAGCAGGCAATTCCAAAGGCCACACGGTGCTGAAGAAGGACTCCAGTCCAATGTGGACTGTTTCCCTGAGTTATCTTTTGGTATTCCAAATATTGTGATTTATAAAAATCTTCCATCCAAATACCATAAAATTGAAAATTTAAACTACCACTGAGAAATACAGTCACCACGTCACTGTTAGTTTCACAGTATTTAATGGATTTACTAGGAAAAAAAAATCAGTTCTACTTCAGGCTTCATAATATTTTTCAAATTTCCACTTTTGATATGATTTCTTTGGATCACAAGCAGCCACTTTCAGGGTCTTCCGAGAAAAATTTCCTTCCAAGCATAACAACTGATGATAGTTTTCAAAAACAATGTGATTCACCTGGAAAGAGAGAATCTGGGAATGAGCCACAGAATGAATTTGATAACTGAGATATAAAGAAATGAAAACCAATTAAAAAATTAGGCAATTATATTTTTTGATTTTTTTAAAGAATTCTTCTGGACTAAATTAATAATATAAACCCAGACTTTGGAAAATATTAAATTTGTCTCTGTGTCAAACTAAGTTATCATACTTCTCTAATCTATAAAAGACTTGTAATTCCTCAAGAAGCCAAAAAAAGAATGTTCTGATGATATGGCTGATAACCATATTATTTAAAAGGAAAAAATTCCAGATGACATTCACTGTGTTTGATGAATGATGGCTACTTTATTGATGGCAAGAAAAAAACATACACCATGAAAAAAAGCGAGTTAGTTAATTTCTTAAGTCCATGTTTTAGAACATGCAGTTTGGATTCCAAAATCCTAGAAATGACGTATTTTATTTAAGAGCTCCTTATGCTAATCTCTGATAGTACATAAGTACATAATGCCTGATGTCACGAATCCAGATGTAATTAGGAAAATGTCAATGGTATTAAAGAAAGTTTTATTACTGCTTAATATTTATTGGATATCCTAGAATGGTAGATAACCTATGTAGAATTTATTCATGGCTTTATACATTTTTTCACCTATAAATCCTCTTAATTACTCATGACTGTGACAAAGATAATCTTAATTATATGTGTCATTTTGAAATATTTAAAAAATTTATCAAACCAGGGTGATTTTCATGGTAACTTATTTTAAAGATGCTCCTCCAAAAATATCATCACCCTGGTGGGACTTTGGAAATATGATGCTTGAGTATGCTCAAGGTCTTGTACAGGAGCTTGCCTTGAGGAAAGATCATCTGGGTTTTCTACAATGTTCTGCCAGTGGATTGTAAAGAGGTAACTAAGTAACTTGGCTCCAACCTAAAGGCACTTAATGTGGGAACCAGTTGGTGTAGGAGCATTCCATGCCCCCAGGTGTAGAAGCCAACTGTGGGACTATTTCCCTTAAACTGGCCAAAATCCAGAGCATTTGGAGAGGGCTGACCTAGAGAGGACCTTTTAAATGCACATTTAGAAGTATATGTATAATTTTAACAATTCAGTGGTATCCAGGGATCTAACTCACTATTACGCTTCCTCCCTCTGCAAAGTTTCTAGTACCCTAATTCTTTCTAAAAGGAGATACTTGCTCCTGTTATCCATAGTTTCATTCTCTACTTCTCTTGTTGATTACAACTTATATGTCTTCGGGGACTTAAAATGTTTAGTACGAAAACTTTCAAAAAATTGGAAAAAGAAGAAAGGTGACCACCAAGCTATTCATCTCCGTGACACCAAGTAGCATCCAGTCGGGAACACAAGGCAGAAGGCAGCTATGTAACAAGTCACAAGCCATAGGTACAAACAAGGTAAGGGAAAGGCTTTCTAATTTTTGTTATCTAATTCAACTACCTTCCTTATCAAATCAGCTTACTGCCTAGGGGAAATCTGCTCCTAAATAGTTTCTGATCAGCCTGAAACCTTTTCCACAATTCACTCCTGAAGATGAAGAATGTGTTTAGTTCTCATTCTCCCCTCTCTGTCTGTCTCTTTCTGTTTTTCTCTGCTTCTTTCTCTCCCTCTCTTCCTCCCTCCATCCCTTTCCTCCTTCCACACAGGGTTAAGGAAGGAGAAAGTGAAATGTAATTTATTTAGTAGGTGTTTATGGATCTCCCCAACACTATACAAAATAAAATTAGCAGTTTATATGTCAGTAATTCCTAATTTTTCTGAATAATTCAATAATAACCATTATCATTAAAGAGAAAAAGAATTGTCCAGAAGGAATTGAAATACAAGAAAGAATATCTAATGGGAGCAAGATTGGAGAATGCATTGCTTAGGGCCTGATTTTAGCTCTGAGTAGGAGGAAAAATGCTGTAAAGAGAATAGTCACTGGCTGTGACATCAAAAGGAATGGAGGCACCCCAAGGAAAAGAGAGTGCTCATTGAGGGCCAGCCCTGGGCAAAATGATGGTCTCCACATACCCAATACATCCAGTGCATTTGGTGGCTACCTGCTACTGAGATGGTAGAAAATTGAAGACAGAAGTTCTGAGAGTATTCCTGCCACCCCAAGATCCTACACCAATGCTTATGAATTTGTATTCTGTTAAAATGTAATTGGGACAAATTGAGGGAACTTTGAGAATGAATATAGTAGAACAGGGGTATTGTTAGTACATATTAATAACTGGTTCTGAAAAACCATCCCCTGATCCAGTAGCATCTGCTAATTTCTTGGGTGTAAACACTCCCATCATGGCTGGTGTCAAGCTACCATTGTATTACTGAATGCAAAGTTGGCAAGAAATACACTCAATCAGCTCCTATAAGCTAGTGAGAGCTGGCTCCAGCTGAACTGAAAGCCCAGGTCTCTGGGAACCACAAGGAAGGAGTAAAAGTTTCTTGTACAGAAAAAAGGAAGAAGGAGAAACCAGGTTTATTTTAAACTGCAAGGCTTGTAGGAAGCACGCTGCATCTTGCTTCTCTATATACTCTCCTTATGAATCTTTCTGGTAACCACTGAGAACCAATTCTAGCCTGTAAGCCTTACTCTTGGCATTGTTGATTGACTGAAACAGGTGATAGCAATATAACCATAAGAACCTGGTGACTTCTATTTAAAATCACTCATTTGAATTACATTTTGAAAAAGAAAAAAAGGAATTGACAATTTACAAAAATAATCTATTTATTTCTCTGGGTGAACTTTTATATTACCTCTATTGTCACAAACACATTTAAAACTTCCGATTGGTGAAGACGGCAATGAGGGTTTTATGTGCCATTTGATTGAAACTTGAATCTGTGGTAAAGAAGAGGTATAAATATTTTGCCTACCAGTTCTGGATGAAAGACGGATGCTGATTTATGCAGCCATTTTAGCCCTTTGTTTCTGTTATCGCAGGGGTGCAGCCTTAGGGCTGCTTTATCAGGGATGGGGGCCAAGCACCATTCTTCATGTTTCATAAGTCTTAACCAGGTGTAATTAAATTGTTGAAGCTGTGGGGAAAATGAATAAAAGGAAGGTCATTTCAGGCAACAAACACATGCAGGGGCTTTGTCAAACATTTTTGATAGTAAGGGTTAATAATGTAGGCCTTCTAATCTGACATTTTATATTCAAGTCCTGGTACTATCACTTTTTTTTTTTTTTTGAGACAGAGTCTCACTCTCTTGCCTGGAGCGAGTGCCGTGGCGTCAGCCTAGCTCACAGCAACCTCAAACTCCTGGGCTCCAGCAATCCTACTGTCTCAGCCTCCCAAGTAGCTGGGACTACAGGCATGTGCCACCATGCCTGGCTAATTTTTTTTTTTCTATATATATTTTTTTTAGCTGTCCAATTAATTTCTTTCCATTTTTGGTAGAGATGGGGTCTCGCTCTTGCTCAGGCTGGTTTCGAACTCCTGAGCTCAGAACGATCCGCCCACCTCGGCCTCCCAGAGTGCTAGGATTACAGGCGTGAGCCACCGCGCCCGGCCTCTACTCATATTTTTAATGAAGTTTTATTTTTTATTTTTTAAGAGGTGAGTAGAAAACTTTTTCATATTTCTTTGAGTTAGTCATATATACAGAGAACTTCACTGATTGGTGGAGGTATGTTCTCACTGGTGGCAGTGTATTCCAATTCCAGACCAGCTACTCACTGGAAATGAAGAGTTTATTGAGAGATAGGTTTGCAAACCAAAACATGTACAATTAATGTCATACTTTATAATTTAGAGGGGAATTCATCAAAGCCCTTAAAGCTAAGAAAATAAAAAGCTTCCCTGGATTTTATTAAAAAATAAACTGGCTAATACTTGAAAATTTCAATGTTAAAGTATTTATTTTCTGCTCCTTCCTTTCTCTTATTGTAACACTGAAATTTTGCCATGAATTTATGAGATTTTACGGTGAAGGTAATTTGTTTTCTAAAAGATAAAATCAAGTAAACAACCAGATGTTAAGAATTACATGGCATTATTTATTGTAATATGGCTTCTAAATAGAAAATCAATTCCCGAAGTCAAATTTTACTTAAATTTGCTACCCCAAATACATAATGTTTAAAGAAACTCTGTTGCTTTAGAACTTCCCCAGGAGTCCTCCTACTTCATGTAGAGAGAGCAATTCATAATCCAACCAGTACTCATAGGTATAGAGAAATTATGGCTACTCCATTCTGATTGGTCAGTCCCCCATCATACCAGTGATTAAATGTTTTGATTTATCATCCTGCCTCTGGTCCTAGAGATCTGGCGATGTACTGTATCTCTCTGCCAGGACATAGAAATTAGCGTTAAGTAATTGTGGGCCTTCTAAATCAGATGTTTCTAAACCTGAACATTCATCAGAATCACTTGGGAATCACTTTTAAAAATTGTTTTTAAAATATAGATACAAATAAAGACTCCAGGACTCCACTGTGGGGACTCTGGTTCATTATGTCTAGATAGGGTCCAGATATCTCCATGTTTAAAAAAATTTTCCAAGTGATTTTGATTCCCAGCCAGATTTAAGAATCACTAGTCTAATCAGTCACTGATCAAAATGTCTCTCTTCTGACTCAAGTTCAAACTGTACTACTTTGTCTTGGTCTTGTCTCCTTAACACCAGTTTTTTGATTCGTGGCTTAATTTGGGTATCTTCATCTGATTCCCCCAATATTTAGTCCTCTTCCTGATTCTTCTCCAGTCATGTTTATCTCAGGTCTCCCAGCTTTAGTATTATTTTGTAGGGAAAAGATTTATTATTCTAATCTCGTAGGTCAGAGATCAGCAGCCATTTTTATAAGGGGTTGGATAGTAGATATTTTAGGTTTTCTGAGCCATGCAATGTCTTGGTTGCATATTTTTCTTCATATTAAAAATCCTTTAAAAATGTAAAAAGCTGTATCCTGACTGTGAATCTGCACATATGATAAAATTACATAGAACTAAATGCACACTCCATGCGTACACACACACCAGTACATGTCAAACTGGTGAGATCTATACAAGGTCAGGAGATTGTACCAATGTCAGTTTCCCAGTTGTGATATTGTGCTATAGTTATGCAAGATGTCACCACTGGGGGAGACTGGGTGAATGATATAAGGGATCTCTCCATACTATTTTTGGCAACTGCATGTGAATCTATAATTATTTCAAAATAAAATGATCTTTTTAAATGTTAAAATCATCCTTAGCTCAAATGAAAAAGGCCATGGGCAGATTTGTCTCACTTCCTTTGTTTTGCAGACTCTGGCCTTTATTGATGCCACATCAGATCTTCCTTAATATCACCCACTCTCACCCCTACCCCAGTCCCCACTTCCACACCTGTGAATCTCTCTACGCCTTGTGGTCGAGTTATTGAAGCTTGAAAATTTTCATAGATGACAGTCATAAGAACTAAAATAAGTCATTAAGTCCATTTTCAATGCCCTAAACATAGTACTATGAGTACTATGTTAATTTATTTAATTTTTTTAAATTATTTTAATTTATTTAGCGATATACACTCAAGTTCTAAGTGAGAAAAAATCCAAATCTAAGGACATTTGGGAAATGTGAGACTACAACAAAGGTGAGACATAGGTGACAAGGAATAGACCCAACTGTTGATATGACAATAATAAAGGACAAAAGAACTCAAATCCTATGTAATGACTGAGCACAGAGAAGATGTATACAGAAGGCTATTAATTTTGGGGTGGTAGAGGGGATAGCAGAAATTTATTAAATTTTTAAAAGATTATAATCCACCCCCCAAATAGAAAAGAACTGTGGCCTATCTATATTGCACTACACAAAAAAAACCAAAAAACCGTAAATGCTCAGCAATAGGGGTTTGGTTCAATCAATTATAATAAATTCATATAAGGAAATATTCTGCAGTCATTTCAAAATACTGTAGCATACATAATATTTATTAAAATGAAAGTGTTAAGAGTGATATTGTTAAGTTAAAAATAAAGATGAAAACAATGCAATGGACTGAATGTTTGTGTCCCCCCAGAATTCATATGTTGAAATCCTAATTCCAATATGATGGTAGTAGGAGGCAGGACCTTTGGGAGGTTATTAGGTCATGAGGCTGGAGTCATCATGAATGGGATTAGTGAACTTATAAAAGTGACTTCCAAGAGCCTTCTAGCTCTCCTTTCCCATGTGAGGACAGAGAGAAGAAGGCAGTCTGCAACCTGGAACAGGGTCTGCATGAGAACCTGACCATGCTGGCACTTAATCTCAGACTTCTGGTCTCCAGAACTGTGAGAAATAAATTTCTGTTGTTTACAAGCCACTCAGTCTGTGGCATTTTGTTATAGGAGCCCAAGTTGACTAAGACACACAGTAATATGTTCCCATTCATTTACACTTTTATGAGTACATAGAAAATAGTCTGGACATAATCTCACCAAAATGTTAGACCCCATCTCTATGAAAAAATTTTAAAAATTAACTGGGCATGGTGGTACATCCCTGTAGTCCTAGCTACTGGGGAGGCAGAGGTGGGAGGATCACTGGAGCCCAGGAATTCAAGGCTGCAGCGAGTCATGATGATGCCATTGCACTCCAGCCTCAGTGACAGAGCCAGACCCTGTCTCTGGAAAAAGAAGAAAAAAAAAAAAAAGAAGAAGACAAATGAAGGATTATGAGCATATAAGAAAATGGCTTACAACTACCATTTCAGGAAACCTTCCCTAGCCAAGCCAACTCTGCTGTGATCACTCTGTTATGTGCCTTGCTTATTTATTTTGTATGTAATCACTTTGATCTTTTGGATAAATAATTGATTTTTTCATGTATTTGCATGAACTTAAATTATAAGCCCCTTCTGAACAGACATTCTTTTTTGCTTTTTTTCTCTATAAATATTAGGTGTTTAATTAAATTTGGGAATTAATCAACATTTGGGAAACGCAAAGCTTTCTTTGTGAATTGCTAAAGAAAATAATTAAAGGAAAACTAATGGATGCATCAACCACAGGTTGTGGATTTTTACATTCTTAAGTCTACGGCATTACTAAGATCTGTTCAATTACTATTCAGGATCTCAGTAAACAACATAGAAGACATAATTCAAAGATAAAATCTTGGCTACATTTATTCTCCCTGTCTCACACAATCAACTACAGATGGTTCCCAGACTCAGTGATGGTTTGACTTGGGATATTTTGACGTTACAATGGTGTAAAAGCAATAAGAATTCAGTAGAAACCATACTTTGATTTTTAAATTTTGATCTTTTCCTGGGCTGGCGATATGCTGTATGATACTCTCTCAATATACTGAGCCAAATCATCTAACACAAAGCTTATTTTATGATTAAAGTGTTGAATATCTTGTGAAAATTGATAATAAGAATTGGGTCTTGTCATATCCAACTAAAATAGAGTTGAGAGTCCAGGGGCAAATAAAAGCACTCAGGGCATATAACATTGTTCCAAGTATGTACTTCCCTGCACTTTTGGCTGCTGAAACTACTTGTAATCTAAAAACAGTTTCATCTATTAATAATAGCTACGTTCGTGCTGTGACTCTGACTGGTTTTACCCACTGCTGTCACTCAGCATTCTGAGCTCCCCTGTTCCCCAAACTTTACCAGTGCCAGGGAACTGTATTTCAAAACAATACGTAACATTTCTCCTATTTATAAAACCTCCAACCTTCTCTGTTCTTTGGACTTACCAAAAACTCCCAGGTCTGTGTGTCTGCCCATAATTGCAACTCTTGCTTCCCAGATAAAACGTTTGAAATGTAGAAATTAGTCCCTATATTTTATTTGACTTTGACAATCTCGTGTAATTTATTGAATACTGTGTTCTGAGCATGTTTAAGGTAGGCTAGGCTAAGCTATTATGTTCAGTGGAGTAGGCGTATTAAATGTATTTTCAACATATGATATTTTCAATATATGCTGGGTTTATTGGGATGTAACCCCCATCGTGATTCAAGGAGTATCTGTAGTTTGAAATAATCAAACTACACTGAAACCAAACTGGAGGAAAGATTTAAATCCCTGGTCTTCTGCCTGCAATTTGCCTGAGGTTTGGTTGAAACAATTGCATGCACCGATTACACTATAGTTTACTTCGCTACTCTTCTTTGGCATGAAACTGTGTTCCCTTCAGGCCAGGTCATCCAGGAGGGTGAGAAGACTGGGTGGTAATCATATGTGAGCTCAATGCTTGCTGAAATTTTACTTCTTTAGAGAAATGAAAAATATACCATATTTAATAAGAGAAATTCAATATAATGTAGAGAGAAGAGGAGAGAAAGGAAATTGACATTTGCCAAGAGCTTACTTTGCGCGGAACTCTATGTGAGAATCTATTTTGATTTCAAGGCTTTTTTTTTATTATATAATTCTTAACGTTACTATTATAATGCTTGTTTCCTTGTTTGTTGTAGAAAAATTGATCTATTCATTGTATTTTATTAAGGGAAATTAAATTTACTTATCAATATTGTATTAATAATATTTAACTATTTAAATATTTAACTAATATTTATTAATAATAGCTACTATGACTTTATAGATCTTGTTATAATTAACTCAATCAATATTTAAATAGACTCAATATCTAATTATCTAAATTAAATAACTCAATATCTAAATAGTCTAAATAGGCTATTTAGACTATTTCTAGTTATGGGAAAAAAGTACTTATATTCCTTTTTTAATCAATTATGGTACATTTAAAAATAAATGACTATAGCAGAAATATTTAAAAAATACATTATACAACTAGATTTTTCCATGACTGTTTCCTGAACTTACAACCCTCTCCAGCACAATAAATTTATCTATTAACTCTTTTTTTAAATTGTATACATTTAAGGTGTACATCATGTTTTGATATACATATACATAGTGGAATGATTACTACAGTCAAGCAAATTAACATATCCATCATCTCGCATAGTTACCTTTTGTGTGTGTGGTTCTATTAGCTCTTATTTGAAATTTGGTTAATAATTTCATCACAGGATTCTTGTGGAAAGTATGCTAATGAGTAGGGATATTGCCTTTCTGTGGAATTTATGTGCCAATTAGGTATTATCTGGGGTATGCCAATACAAATGTAGCCCTTTTTTTAAAAAAATTAAATATTCGCCATAATGGAATTTTAAATGTACCTTGAAAAAAGCCACTGTTAGATGTAAACTATTCATGCAGTAGCTCAGTATCTCCCCTCAGACTGATAATATCCACATTAGCACCAGTCTAAGCAGCAGCCTGAGTTCTTTCTGGTTTCCCTTGGGAACTACACTATTTAATTTTTCACTTAGAAATCCCGTTAACCCAACTATAGTATAGTACTTTTACATTGTCACCATTATTTCCAGTGTCTTACACATTGCATAAATATGTTTATAAACAGTATATCTATCTTTAAATTATGTACTTTTTGATCTTCACAAAACAATCATATGTAATATATTTACCAATACCAGATATTAAGGCATTTAAAAAATTCTTTTTAATGAATAATTCTTGTTGCAATCGGCAGTCAAAAATTGTGAATTAAATAAATCAACATTGGAAATGACTTCCACAAGTGAAAAAAGAACCTCTATCAAAAAGTTCTTTCTTTTAATAAATATTTTCAAGAACTTCAACCTCTAATTTTAAATCTCTTTCAGTTTGATTTCTTTCTTCTGCTGCCTTCTCTGAGGTGAGTAGCATTTGTAACTGCCAGATTAGCATTTATAACTGCCCAAACTTTAACCTGATGATGATAGATAATAAGGTCAATTGCCAACCTTATTAAATATTCACTTAAAAATTTAAGTAGTTGCATTTCATTGCCTAAAAATTATAATTCAAGAGTATAAAAGACTTTTTCTTAAATTAACATGTATAACCAGTCATGTGATAAAAATAAAAGTTTTAAGAATAATGAAGAATAATCGCTTACTGATCAGGACTCTACTACTTTGAAATCATTAAATGAAAATAATAAAAGCTTACAGTCGTCAAGTACTTAATATGGACCAGGCACTATTCTAAGACCTTTACATGAATCAATTTATTTAATTCTCATAAAAATTCTATGAGGAAGTTACATACTACTATTGTAGTTTTATGGGCTCAGAAATTGAGGTTAAGTAACTTGTTCAAGGTCATGCAGTTTGTAAATGGAGGAGCCAGAATTCCATCCCAGGCCATTTGGCTTTGGCCTGTGTTCTTAACCATTACAGTATAGTGCCTTTCAAATGTCATATCCACACTTGTTTTGAAATTGAATTACTGAGGAATTTATCACCTTGTGTTTGGCACCAAAAATATGCCTGAAATGTAATAATGTCAAGAAAATAGAAGGATTTGTTTCAACAGCACAATTACACCGAAATTGTCCCTCACCATACCTCCTTTTGCCCCAATCTCTTTCCTAAAGCAAATATCCCATAGCACTTTTTCACACTGAGCCCAGGGTAGGCCTCAGAATCCTTCTCAACATGCTTGACAGTTGGCATGCAAGACCTATACACTACAGTTAGCTATTCACTAAAGCATGCAGTGTGCAGTTTCATATAGCATATATGTATGTTCCAGTTTTTTCCTTTCTTTTCACAGTATATCTCAGTGACAGAAAATTTGCTAGGACAAAGAAAATTGGGAAGAGTCACTTTTTCCATTACTGACATCCTCATATCACAGTATAACTATTGGGGTCAAATTCTCTAGAAGCAAAGCCTGAGCATGCAGGTGGTTTATTGAGGTAGTGCTTTCAGGAGAAGGGAGTGAGGAAAGCTAGATAAAGCAGGAGAAGTTGGTATGCAAAGCTGTTGTCTAGAGTGTTACTTCAACCTGGTCATACTGTGGAAGCAGGAACACAAATTGCCACAAAGAGTTAGTTTCTCCTTGCAGCAAGCAAGCTGGCCTTTTGTACCCCTGCACTGGGTCAGTCATTAGCTGTGGATTGCCCCTTGGGGTGGAGGTTAGTTTGGCCAAGAGCAATCTCTAGAGAAGGGTGCAGCTTTAAGCCTTAGTGGCCAACACCTGGCATCTGGGAATGTACTGGCCTGATAAAGAGGCTCTGGGTGGGCACCAACAGGGTTGTCTATAATGTCCTTTGATACCATTTGAAATTTTGTCCAGGTACATATATAACCTGTATGCAACAGCAAGCATTCTATATTTTACCAACAATCAATGGTAGATCCACTTTTAGTTCTTTGAGAAATCTCCATATTGTTTTCCATAGAAGTGATACTAATTTACATTCCCACAGTGTATAAGCGTTCCCCTTTTATCACATCTGCACCAGCATCCATTGTTTTTTGACTTTTTGATAATGGCCATTCTGACAGGGGTAAGGTGATGTCTCACTGTGGTTTTAATTTGCATTTCCCTGATGATTAGTGATGTTGAGCATTTTTTCACATTTTTTGACCATTTGTACACCTTTTTTTTTTTTTTCTTTTTTTGAGACAAAGTCTCACTCTTTTTGCCTGGGCTAGAGTGAGTGCCGTGGCTTCAGCCTAGCTCACAGCAACCTCAAACTCCTGGGCTCAAGCGATCCTTCTGCCTCAGCCTCCCGAGTAGCTGGGACTACAGGCATGCACCGCCATGCCCGGATAATTTTTTCTATATATTTTTAGTTGTCCAATTAATTTCTTTCTATTTTTGGTAGAGACGGGGTCTCACTCTTGCTCAGGCTGGTCTCAAACTCCTGAGCTCAAACAATCCACCCGCCTTGGCCTCCCAGAGAGCTA
>CAUYSK010078393.1:0-92895 GCA_963575035.1 Avahi laniger | reverse complement strand
AACATTCTGTGAGTGGTTGGCAGTGGGCGCAATGGATTTACTAAAGGGCACTACTCCATGACATCTCATGTTATCCCACATATATGTATTATTAAATTCATGTTTGTGGACATACTTTTGGATTTGGCTGCCCCAAGCCTCAGCCTACAGTGAAGCATACTAAACCAAACAATGAGGGTTGCTGAGGTGAAACTTGTTATGTTTTTGAGGGCCCATGAGAGGAACATTATCCTGAGCTTGGCATCAGGAATTGGAATAGGAACACTGGTTCATTTCTTTTACATAAACCACTCAGGTCTCCCATATTATATTTGCTGCTTACAGCAAAATGCATGGCCAAACCCCAGGCAAGATATGATGGTAGTATACACGAACCTCCCATCCCAATTCATCCCATCTTTCTCTCAACGGCAATTTCTAACCTACTTATTTTTTTTGCACTTTGTTGTGTTATATGTATTTTTAAGCATCTGAATCCTTTCTGAAACAAGCCCGGTTTGACTTATTACTACTTGTGTGACCTCAGGCAAGATAATTGTTCTCTCCCTACTTCATCTTCCTCACCTGTGAAATGGAGATGACAGACTCTAGATAATTGTGAGGGTTCAACACAATCACAAATGTGACGCACTTAGCACAGTGCCTGGCATATACCAAGTACATGACAAATTGTTGCTGAAATCTGGAGAGAGGCCTGAGAAAGAACTGGAGCCACCTAACAAGCAGAATCAAGTCAGAGTCCTGGCTGATACATTCTCATTTCAAACACTCAACCTCACCAGGACCTTTACATGGAACACATTCCTAATTTAGGTTTAAAAATATGGTCAGCATGTCCATTATGGTCTTCAAGAAGTACTGACTACTCAGTAACCAACTTAACCACAGCCCTAAAACCCAGCATTCAAAGACATAGATAAATGAACCCCAGATCATTATTGATTATACATAAAGATGATAAACAGGGTCTCATTCGATGTGCTAATACTAATCAGTGGAAGGGACTGTCTAGAGCAGTGTATTGAGAAGAATTACATGGCTCTATCTGGGCCTTGCAGAAATTAGTTCTGTGATCAATTAGCAATGTCTGCACAGGATGAGGAGTCGCAGCACTGGAAACACACATGTGCCATTTGAGGCTTTGGTTTTAGTATCACTGCTGTATCACTGTATGCCATTGGTGTCTTCCATAAATACCTTTTGGAAACATAAATTAACATATGAAGACCTAAAATGAGTCCTGCACTTTGCACAAATCCTGCATTTTGTGCAAATTTATTTCCACAAGTCAGAGATTTTTTCAAGTCACCTAGAATGATCAAGGAAATGAGATGAACTGAAACTTATGACCTTGAACTAATCAAAAGAGAGATCTGGCTGAACCAAACTAAACTTCAAGCTCCAAAGTCTTGATATATTCATAAAATCTGTACTTCTTTGACTGTAGCACCACCAGAGCAATTTTTAAACTGTCTTTAACAGAATTCTTCATTTAAATTAAATGTCACACAAAACCCTACACAGATTAGAGTTGCCCTGATTCAAGAGAGCAAAGCCAGAGGCCCACCTTGCCTTTTACCCCCACCTCCAACATCTCAGCAGCTCTCTGAGATCTCAAGGACTCAATTTGAGTGCTAAGAGGAAACTTCTTAAAGCCCGTGGAGCCCTATGCAATTGTAACATTATAATATTATGAATAATTAATCAGCTTTTTTCACCTCCATATTCCCAATTATGTTGTGAGCCAACCCTATTTATGCATCCAAGCATGAGGTATCCATTGCCTAAAGGAGGATTCATCCCATGGAACTGCAGAACCCAATTGTTAGATGTGTAGCTTTGTTTCCAAAAGGCAAGGTCCAGGTTGAATTAGTCCTGCCTGATGAATGCAGCAAAAATTGAACCAGAAATATTAATGGCTTGCACAAGAAAAGGTATTTGGGTTGGGCCTCCCTACTCCATCTTTTAGCAACACCATCTGAAACATACCCCTTGGAGGTCAATAAAGCAGAGGAAGAGAAAAAATGAAGAACTTACATTCACTTTTAAATTCCTCAGCCTGTTTATCAGTCTGCTGGGGCTGCCATAACAAAATATTCCAGACTGGGTGGCCCAAACAGCAGAAATTTGTTTCTCTGAGTTCTGGAGGCTAGAAGTCCAAGATCAAGGTGTTGGTAGATTTGGTTTCTCCTGAGGCTTCTCTCCTTTGCTTGCAGATGGCCTCTTCTTACTGTGTCCTCACATGGCCTTTTCTCTGAGCGTGCACATTCCCGTGTCTCTTCTTATAAGGACACCAGTCATATTGGATAAGGGCCCCACCGTTATAACCTTAATTACCTCTTTACAGGCCCTGTCTCCAAATACAGTCACATTGGGGGTTACGGCTTCAACATATGCATTGGGGGTGGGAACACAATTCATTCCATAACAGCATGGAATCTGACTATTTCCATTCAAATTTTATTGGCTAGAACAAATCACACAGCCCTGCCTAACTATAAGAGAGGCTGGAAAGCTTCATCATCACACGTGCCAGGAAGGAAAGGAGAACTAGGAATGGGCGAGCACCTGCAATTTCTGCCTCACAAGGATAAGATAAAAAGATTTGGGAAAAGATGTGATTGGGCACAAACAGTTTTCCCCATCCCTAGAATGAGTGATAGGGATGGTGATGAGAGGGAAGTGACGGGGGAAATTGACAAAGGGCCTAATCTGGGGGGGACCACGTGGACAGAAGCACAGGCATGCAGCCTCTAGAAAGACACCCCCACACCCCACCTGCATTGAAGCAGCACCCCCAGCACCAGGGAGACAAATGGAGGCTGAGTCAGTGCTACAGATGGTCCAGGCTCCATTCCACTCTAGTGGGTGCTCTACACCTCCAGCGCTGAGGAGCCCCACTAGTCATCCTTCCCTCTGGCATCTGGGAGGATCTTTGGGCAGCAGTAGCCAGCACACTGCCCAATGACCACCCGGAAGACTGAGGCCCACATGTGCCTACTCAGTGGACAACCCTCCTTCACACACTCTCACACATAGCCTGAGGTTCTCAAAGATCCAGAGGCAGAAGGTAGGGATGGTGATGAAGAGGAGGCGGGTAAAGGACCTTCATCAGCCATTCTCCTTACCTGTGAGACTGAAAAAGGCGAAGATTTCCCCACAGGCCAGAGCAAAAGTGAATTAACCCCATACTTTAAGAGGCACCAAACTAATGCATATCTACTCAAGGAAAGTCATAGAGCCATCTACTGGTTACAAAGTAAAAAGAGAAGCTATCTGAAAACAATAAACAGAAAAAAATAAAAATAATCAAATCAACTTTAATAACTTCGTTACAGAAAAGTGATGGGAAGTATCATCTCATTCCCTTCAATATAAATAAAAAAGACTATTTTCTTAAATATAAAAGACACCCGAAGTCAGACATGCCGTTTGAAAATGTGTTTAGGGAATTAGAACTGTAACATAGTAGGTCATCTAGTCTACAGTTCCAAGGTCCTCTTCAGTTCTCTCAACTCTACATGTTCAAATTCTGTAAAAATAAGACATGAATTCATTTTACGAAACCTGAGACCTGCAAGTTGAATTAAGGAATTTCAGGTCCTGCAGGTTGGCTGACAAATGATACACTCAGCACCCAATTTTCTGCTATTAGGTGATCTGCAGTACATAATCACAGAGCCTCTACTCCAGCGTAAGACGGATTTTCCTGAACGGTCATAAAGGTTTTTAACAAAGAAAGAGTTTCAAAGACTTGGGGACGCGATGGGGGCAATAAAGTCCTCACTCAAATAGGGGCCCACTTTAAAGAGCAATATTAGATTTAGAAATTGATCTATGTCTGCTAAAACACCAAACAGCTTTGCTGCTTAAAAGAAAGCTGCTATGTTCAAACCAGCTCCCCCATCCCCCACAGGCCTAGAATGTGACTCTAATGTATAATAGTTTCTGCTTCCAAGTACAAAACCCAGAAAAGACTCCCAGGGAAAGACTTGGAAGAAACACCTTAGGGTCATTTTCACAGCCTGCGGGCGTAATTCCAAACCCCAGCTCGGGACATGATCTGGCCTACGGTGAATGCTACATTTGAGCACAGAACGGCTGACCTTCCATTTAGGGTCAGAAATTGGCTAATCTGTTTCTCAGACTTGCTCCACAGGAGCTGAGCAGATAGATACAAGTTTAACTAAAAAGATGCCAGATGCCATCCCTTCTCCAGACAGAAATCTCAGAAACACGCTAACCACCATGCACCAGGTACACAGCGCCACCTACAGCGCTATTGGTGCAATTCATCGCGGCCCTCCCAAAGGCAGCACCGGAATCACAGGCACAGCCTGGGAAAACACTTGTTCAGGTCTGTGTACAGGGCAGAAAGTACCTGACCTAGACTTCAAATTTGGCAGGTATTATGTTTATTTGGGGGTGTAAAAAAATAAAGAAACGTGCTATAACAAGCGGGAGTCTGTGCCGATCAGTTATATGTCTGTTTGTTTTCTTGCTTGTTTCAGGCTGACATCGTTGAATTGCAACATGGCGATTTTTTTTCTCCTAAGACCTGTTGCAGGAATTCACCAGGGAGTAAAATCAATCAGAAACAACCACCGAGAGCAGTTGACAGGGAAATATGAAGTGAAACTGTCAGTCAATCATCTGCCATCTCTTAAATTTGGAAAATAGAACCTAGCTCTGGAGTCCTCAACCTTACACACAGAAGCTGGAGCTGCATGTGATCACAGCCGAGGGTTCTGGAAAGAGTTGTCATGACCATCTTCTCACTAACTCCTGAGAGCCCCCCATCGTTCCCCCCTCCTGAGTCCATCTTCACAGGTCCTTCACAGGTTATTTTTTAATTCAAACTTACCAAGCATCTACTATGTGATACAGGAAGAGAGAAGATAGAAGGAGGGAAAAAATACACAACAATGAGATTAGCTCTTGCCCTCAAAAACGTATGCCATTTATGCTGCGAAGCAATATAATTTCATCTCTTCAATATAACATGCTTTAACATGCACATCCATGTTTTCTACTTAGTTTTATTTGTTCAGGGAAGGGAAGGATCACTGGATCCGGGACAATCAAGGAAGACTTCATGAAGAGTGGAAAATCCTACTTCTTCAAGTTCAAGCTCAAATGTCAACAGGGAACAGCATGCCAAACAGAAGGAATGATATGAGCAAAGGCATGGAGGTAGGAAAGTTCTAGTGTGCCCTATGTAAAACAGCACTCACATATACACACACACAGAGGCATAAAGACAGACACACTCTCAATCACACACCATTCCACTCTATCCCCTTACCCTGCTTTATTCTTTCTCAACACTTATTATTATCTGATTCATATGTATTTGTGTAATTACTTTCTGTCTCTATGACAGCAGAAACTTCATTTCAAACACTCCTGTGTCCTCAGTGCCTAGTTCAGTGCCTGGCACATTGCAGCTTCTAGATAAGTATGGAAGGAAGACAGGCAGGAAGGGACGAAGGAAGGAGTGAAGGAAGAAAGGGAGGTAGGGAGGGAGAAAGACGAGGGAAGGTGGGAAAGATAATGGAAGGAGGGGACGTGCTCAGAACATCCACTGGAAAACACATGAGAGGGTCTTGGGAAGTGAGATGGTCAAGGTGGATGGGGACAGAGTGTGGGGTGTTTTGAACACTGGATGAGAAGCTAGAGTTTTTTCCTGCTTCTTCAGAGCTGCCACCTTGGTCAAAAGGTAGTGACAATAGCTATGCCAATATTTTAGAAGATTAATCTGGTTAAAGTATAGGATGAATTTGAGGAAAGAGAGACTGGAGGTGAAACGAGTGTTACTTTAAAATAAATAATGATAGTGATGGGTTACAGCCATTGAATAAAATGGAAATCACTGAGACTTTAAAAAATCTAAATAAATAAGGACAAGACAAGTTTGGAATATCTTGTTGTGTTAGAAAGTAAAGCAGTGCTCAAAGATTAATAAAGACATGTCAAAAGAACTCAGGAGCCAGCTTGAAGAGGAGTACCCCTAGCAAAACTTGGAGTTTTTGAACTTCAAAATAAATAATAATAGTGTTGATTTACAACCCATTGGATAAAATGAGAATTTATGAGAGCTTAAAGACATAAATAAATAAATAAGTGGGTGACAAAGGAAAGCCCTTCCTTACAGTGAATGCCAACTCACGAATGTAGATGGAAAGATGGAAATGGGAAATCACCATTTGGCAACCGTCACAGAGGAAGCCATCAATAATTGCTAAGGCTGGTGAGTAGAGGTTCGATAAGGAACAGGAGATTGGTGTAATGCCAGAATATCTCCCCACGAAATACTTATTAATCACACTGGGGGGGAAAAACAGTGTCTTCATGATGGAGAAATATGACAGAAACCAACTTGAAAAGGTGATCAAGGTTAATATCAAGGGAAGGGTTAGTATCATGTGCTTTCCAGAGTGATGCACCAAGAAGAACACAGCATTATTTCTGTGGAATTCCTGCCAAGAATGCATGGCTCGAGTCTAGCCATGAGGACGTATCAGACAGACCTGGGTCAGCCTTCAGAATGAAAGGTCATGCTATGGTTTGAATGTGTTTACCAAAATTTCATGTGTTGGAAATATAATCCCCAATGCGATGACATCTAGAGATAGGTTTTTAGGAAGCAATTAAGGTTAAGTGATATCATGAGTGGGGACCTAATCCTATAGGACTGTTGCCTTAAAAGAAGAGCAAGAGAGACCCGAGACGGTATGCTCTTGCCCTCTTGCCATGCGAATGCCTTCTGCCATGCTGTGACGCAGTGAGAAGGCGCTCACCAGATGCAGCTCTTAGACCAGGGGTGGGGAACCTGTGGCCTTCTAGGTCTTTAAGTGCAGCCTTTTGACTGAATCCAAGTTTTACAGAACAAATCCTTTTAATAAAAGGATTTCATTAAAAACTTAAGACCTAGATCTTAGACTTCCCAGCCTCCAGAACTATAATAAATAATTTCTTTCTTTGTGAACTACCCAGTCTGTGGTGTTCTGTTATAGCAACAGAAAACAGACTAAGACAGGTCAGTATTCTTTAAATCCTTCTAGGTCATGCAAAATCGGGAAATCCTGAGAAGTTAGTCCTGAATGAAAGAGACTAAAGATATGACAACTAAATGCAAGGTGTGATCCTGGTCTGGATCCTAGACCAGAAAGGAAAAAATGAAATTGTTGGGAGAGTTGGCAAAACCGAATGGAGTCTGTAGATTGGATAGAAATATATCAGTGTTGATTTAGGGGATTGTGTAGTGATTAATTATAAAAGTGTCCCTTTGGGGAAAACACCCACTGGAATATTTAGAGATGTTGGGCATCATGTGTGTAGCTTGCTCTCAAATAGTTCATTTAAAAAGAGTAATAGGAATGACTACATACAATAACAAATTTTTATTTTTAATTACATAAATAGTATATATAAAGTACGTGGTACGTGGTCAATGATCAAGCCTCATTACACAGTTGTTTTTCCCCAAGAAAGAGGGAAGAAATGTTAAGGGTGTGTCCACCACTTCATTTGAAATGAAGTAAACTCTCTTCAACATGAGAGGGTGAGACCCACACCCTGATCAAGTCAGCTGACCTCTCCTCAACATCTGGATAACAGTGATAATAACAGGTATTTAGCAACATGCCAGTATAATGATAGTTCTTTTTGGATTACAAACCACTTTTGAGTTCATTATCTCATGCCCAGAGTACCCCAGTGAGATAGGCAATTATCATTATAGTCGCTGGTATTTTTATATCATTATTATTATAGTTATTATTATGAAGAAATGGCAGTGCAGAGACCTCAGAGTGGGGCTAAACAGTTTAAATGATGGTTCACCTTTGCAGGGACAGAATCAAGATTGTACTCATAACTTGCACGTACACACACACAGAACCACAAGCCCTAATAGTCTCTGGACCCCAGAGGCATCTCTCAGGCCCCAGAGGAAAATGCTAGGGTCATGAGCTCCGACTCAGTATGGAGCTGGCCCAGACTGACCTTAACGTTCCTGAGAGCAGGCTCTAGAACCTTCAGTGCAGGACTCCACATCTCTCTGGTTTCTACATCTGCACCTTGGCTCGTGCCATCCCTCTCCTTGCTCCTTGAGCAAGTGTGCTGTGTTGCAGAATTGATTTATTGACAGCTCACCTTCCTCAAACTAAAACTTGAGGAGAACTTTTTATGCAAAGCATTGCTCTTGTGGAGACAGCACAGGGTATGCAGGCAGGCTTGGGGTCTAACTTCAGCTCCAATGCTTACCACGTGGTTGTATGCAAGTTAGTTGCCTCTCTGAGCCTCAGTAACAACAACTTTATAGCTAAAAAAAAAAAAAATACATAAATCAGCCCCATCTATTTTATAACCAGTGTGTGTCATTGTTCAGAAATCAAATATTTCATCATTTAAATGTGCAGGTGGCTTTAATCTTGGAATGATATTGCTCCGCCTGGTTCTACTGGCTTGAATTTCTGATTGCATTTCCAGCTGCCCAGTTTTACATTTGTCCAGTTGTATTGCTTACATGGAACGACACCCAAGATTTCCTGAGCTTATGGCTTCATTTGCACTGCTGGCTTCCCTGACTCCCTCCCTGGTGCCAAGCCAGGAAGGGAACATGGGCAGCCCTGGGCTCATCTGCCATCAGCACTCTTGTCCTATTAGGAGTGGTGATCCTGCAAGACAGGACGCATGGTGGCAGAGAACGCATAACTACAACCCGACCACAAGGAAACACCAGACAGATGTAGCATGAGGGACGTCCTATAAAAACATGGGGAGGGGAGAGATGGGTCCTTCAAAAATGTCAATGTTATGAAAGAAAGGCTGTGGAAATGTTCCAGATGAAAGAAAGCTAAAGAGACAGGACAACTGAATGCAACCTGACCCTAGACCAGATTCTGTAGTGGAGGGGAAAATGCTATAAAGAATATCACTAGGTCAACTGATAAAAGTGGAATATGAACAGCAGATAACATATTGTTATCAGTGCAAATTTGTGCGGTTGATAACTGTACTGTGCTTATGTAGGAGACTGTCCCTACCATAGCATTTAGTACTTCCAGTATTGTGGTTTAATATTTAGTATAATGTAGTAATGAGAATTAAAGGCCATGATGTAACTTACCCTTAAATTATTCAGAAAAAATATGTATACATATATATTATACTATAAATGTGTATGTATACATGCATATAAATATGTATGTACATATATTCCATAAATTTAGAGACAGACAGGAAGAAAAAGCATGAACAATAAAGCAAATGGGAATAAAATGTTCCAACAGGTGAATCTGAGTAAAGGGTATGTAAGTGCTCATTGCGCTATTTTATATCTGCAACTTTTTGTAAGTTTGAAATTATTTCCAAATAAAAAGTGGAGGGGAAAAAAAAGAAAGAAATAGCAGCGTTGGCCCCCACTGCTGGGTTCTCACAGAGCCAATGGACAAGAAGAATTTAGATATGTCTTCGGCCCTCATCAGTGCCTTTTCCGTGCCCCAGCTTTTGTTAACAACCACTTGCATAAAAATAAGCTAATGCTTTCACAGTGCTCTTGTGCAATTCAGGCACTGTTTTACAAGCCTTGCATATATTAACTTGTTTAATAATGGTTCACACACTGTATCCCAGTTGGTATCTTGATCGCGGTCTGTAAATGCAAAAAGAGTATAAACAAGTCAGCAGCTCTCCGACCCTAACCTCAGCCCGTGAAGAACAGAGGTCACCTTGAGCGAGAGGTGGTGCCAGGACACACACCTAGCTCTTCCTGCTCCACATTTCATCCTCTTTCCACCCCCTGGTGGTTCCCCAACCTGAGAGAGCACCTAACTTACCTGGAGAGCTTTTAAAAATACAAATCGCCACTCCTAGGCATCTAGTGTCCTTCTGCATGCATGTTCCCAGGCCAAGCTCCTACTCTGTCTGTTCTCCTGTCCTCCTCTATGATACACCTGCATTCAGGGTCCCTGGATGTCCGGAGTGCCCTACCTAAGGGGCATGTATGACAAGCTGACTCCAGCTGAGAGGTTAGAGGACCACAGACTGTTCCAACCTTCTACAGCTCCAGGTGACTTCTACAGCTCCAGGTGACGTGGTGCACGCAGGTGCAGAGCATCCAGTGCACAGTGCCCATTCCCCTCCTCCTCCACTGTGCAAGGAGGCCTCTCATCCAACAAGCTGCGACGTGGAATCCTGTGTCAGGAATCAGGCACTCTGTGAACCTTTGGATGATACTAGCTGAAGCACAGGAAAGGCAAACCGATATCTGATGGGATCAGCTCCAAAAAAGGATGAATCACTGTCCCCTGCAGGGTGCAAAGGGCCTGCTGGAATCAACTTGCCAGCACATGTCTGGCTGGGCTCTGGATGGTTCCACATCGAGGTCTCCAACAGGTCAGGTATTCAGCAGTGACAGTAACTGGACCAGCTTTGGGCCCAGGCAGAGCCTCCATGCCTGCTGCTGTAGCTCCTCCACCCATGGGCCCATGGTGTGACTGCTGGAGTGACCAAGGACAGATGCTGGCAGACATCTACCAGATGAGTCATGCCGTCTACCCAGTTGTTGAGTGGCCTCTCTGCTGTGCTTACTCTCAGGTGGGTATTGATGGTCAACATAGAGAGCTGCATGCTTTGTGCCCGCTCCCATAGGTTCGGCCACACGCCTCTTCCCCAGACTCCTGCTCTCGGATCTTCCACTCCTGCTCCTTCCAGGCTGCTGACCAAATCATACACCACTGCCCTGTAATCTGTGTAAATGACCTGAGGCCCTTCTTCCTCCATACAAAACGGACAAAGGGTACTACTCCTCACAGCTCTGCCCACTGGGAGGATTCCCTCCCCGACGTCCTGTAAAGCCACTCCCAAGTGGGGCAGTAGCGTGGCATCAGTCCATTTTCAGCCCCTACCAGCAGACCCATGCTATTCTCCAAGTGTCATAGGGAAATCCTTCTCCTGCCCCATGAAGCCACGACATGAGCTGGGAAGGCATCGATCAGTGCAGCAGAGGTAGATGCCACAGGGATGGCGCCAAATGTCCACGTAACACAGTCACCAAGCTTCCACCTCGACCCAGCTAGACAGAATCTCCAGGCGAAGGTGTGGAAAGCCCTACGTTGAAAAAAGCTGGCTGGGATAGGCCACCAGGTTTGGGAAGCACAAATACACAGTTACGTACCACCGAAACCCAACATGAGTACATAGCAAGGCTTCAGTGCATAAAGTAGACAGAGCCTTTGCTCTCCAGAAGCCCAAAATCCGGTGGGGAGAATCAGTGGATACAAAATGTCTTAATGAAGCTTTGAAAACTATCACTTTAAATGAGTTGATACGTAGAAACTGGAGTGGTTACTTAGAGATGGGGCGATCAGAAAGGGCCAATGCTACTCATCTGTAAAGAATAAGTAGAATTTAGACATGCAGAGGTGCTGGTGAAATTAACACCAGGGACAGGAACAGCATGAGCAAATACAGAGAGGTGGAAGAGGCTTTAGTCCGAAGTGTAATCAGGGCAAGGGAGAACCCAGGGCTAATTCGGAGGAAGCACTAGGTAAGTGTGCACGCTTGTGCACACACACACACACACACACACACACACACAATGTGGCTTACTCACAAAAATCTCTCATAGTTTTACAGTTTCATCCCATATGGTATTGACAACCAGTATCTTAGATTTTACAATACTCCTAAATTCAAAAATTTTCTTCCTGTTAAACCAGACGTAGCATAATTTTCAGTTCCAGAAACGTTCTCATCCAATCTGCAGCCCAAACTCCCAAAGCTGCCCATCCCCTGAAATTAAGAAACAAGTAAGGGTCTGGGGGTGGGGGGGGGGAGAGAAAGATAGAGGGGGGGGAGGGAGAGGCGAGAGAGAGAGAGATCCGTAGGACAGTACAGAAAAGGAGGAGCGCCCTCTTGTGGCTCTGACCTGACTTTGTCGCTTCCTAGACACGTGACTTGAGCAAGTTGCTTCTCTTTAAGTTTCATCCCCCGTAAAACATGGGTAAAATGCCCTCCTTTAAGGTGGTGCTGAGGCTTAAATGATAAATTAGATAGTAAGCCGGTGCCTGCCTCAAAATGCTCGATCAATTGTGTTATTATTTTGATTGTGATTGTGATTATAATGGCTGAGCAAACTCACCTCAGCAGGAAAACGGCATTGCCCTCCTCCCAGCACCCACAGAATTTAACCGAAACGGCCCTATTTAACTATGAGTTACTTTAGTTTCCTGTTACTACCCTACTGTATTAAATCTCACCTGCTGGAAACGTAAGCTACACGTCTTGTTTCCTGGCTTGTCTCCCAGGCGTCATGTCTCATACTGGACATTAGAAACTAATGTTAACCAGCTTGCGACTCTTTTGCTCACAAATGCTTCATACCTAAATATGAGGCTAGAGTCAAAAAATAAAAAACCTGTCTTTGTTTACGTTTAAATAGCGGCAAGCCCTTCCCCTTACGTTACCTCACTTACGCACTCCTTTGTTTGAGAAACGTTTATTGGGCGCCTCCGTGGGAAAGCAAAGCCCCTGCTCTCCGGGGTGGAGAGGACCCGGGCCGAGGCCGCGGGGGTCCGGGGCCGTGAAGGGGTCCAGGGCCCGGGGGTGGACCGGGCGCCGTCGGGGGGACCCGGCATAAGGGGGCAGCAGAGCAGCGTGAGATGGACTCGGACGATGCCCTGAGGGCGCAGAAGAGGACTCTTTCGTGCTCCTGGAAGGAGCCTGGAAGAGTGAAGGGGAGCTCGCGGGCGGAGGGGGGAGTATTCCAGCAGAGGGAAAGCGCGTGCAAAGGTGTCAAGAGCCCGCGCGCGGCCCCTCTGGGAACTGCGGGTCCTTGTGCGTTGCAGGGTGATAGGAAGGTGGCTGGACAGACGGACAGGGGCTCCCGCGACGGAGAGTCCGGACTCCTTTACCCAACGCTTACCTGGCACAGGTAGTACGGTCACAGCGGGCCGTTACTTCTACCTGGTCAAACCAAGTGTTTCAAGGCTCTGTATATAAAAAAGATGCGGAAGGACAGGGACGCGGCGGATTGCCGCCGCACGCAGGAGCTCCTGGCTTTCGACAGGGGGCGCCCACAGCCCGGGCTCCGGGAACAAGCCTGGCGCGCCCTCCCCTTTACCGCGCCTTCCGTGCGCAGTTGCCTCGGTGGTTCTATCCCAGAGCCACTAGGAGGCCCCGAGACGCTGAAAGGGCTCTTGTCAGCATCAGCTGACAGGAAGCCGTGGTGTCAACCGGCCAAAAACCTATCCTCCCTGGAGGAGCAGCGGTTCTCCTTCCTGGTCGGCAGGTTGCTGAGCCGGTGTCGGAGGGAACAATCTCTGTGAAATCGGGCTCCCGTAGACGGGAAGCTTCTCCAAGGCCGGAGCTCGAATTATTCACATGAGGAACCCCAGCGGCCAACCAGGCCCCATACGATTGATAATTGTAGAATGAATGAATAAATGAACACTGATGTTGGAGAAGACAGGATGTGTTCACCTTCCTATCCTTATAGCAAATACAGGCTTTTAAGCCCAGCACCTCATTGAAGAAGGGCCAACCCCTATTCTCAGTTCACGTGGTTCACACCGGGCTGACTCAGTCCTCTCCCCCAAGGATGGGCACATGATTGGTTCAGGGAAGTCATAAGCTTGTATCATCAAAGCTTTCACCATATTTTTATTAATACTGTAACAGAAAAGAGGCACAGTCTCTGGGACTGTGGGCTCGAAGGTCCAGGTAAGTCTAACCTTTTCAGGCCCCACTTTGTCAACACGTGAAGTAAGTCTACCTATAAAAGAAACCAACACAAAGAAAGACAGAGCTGAAAGATCAAGAAAGTAATAAACTGAGCTTCTTGATTCAGCCATGCCTGATCTCCTTCCCAGACTTCCTAGATACTTAAGCCAATAAATTAATTTTTTTGCTACTTGGCAAGTGAAAGAATTTGGACAAATACATTTCTCCCTTTTCTTTTACTCCCCAAGAAGAAATAGTACAATACTGAACTGGACAAAAACTTCCAAAGTAATCCTGATATCAACAATTTTCCCAAGACATTGTGAGAACAGATGAAGGTTCAAATCCCAATTCTACCTCTCATTTGCCACCTTACATTGAAAATGTTTCAGGCCTTTTGACAATGAACATATTATTCCTAGTCATAAATGACAGCCCTTTTCTGGATTTGTAAATTGGATTCTAGAAAAGTTTTATCTTAACCACAACCATTCAATTACTGTTTTAGTCAACTCGAGCTGCTATAACAAAATACCATAGCCTGGGTGGCTTAAACAACAGAAATTTGTTTTCTCACAGTTCTGGAGGTTGAAAGTCCAAGATCAGGTGCCAGCATGGTCAAATTCTGACGAGGGCCCTCTTCCTGGGTTCCAGACGGCCACCTTCTTATTGTGTTCTCACATGGCATAGAGAGAGAGAGAGCTCTCTGGTGCCTCCTGTTGTAAGGACACTAATCCTGTTGGATCACGGTCCTACCCTATGGCCTCGTTCAACCTTAATTACTTCTGCAAGGGCCCCAGCTCCAAATGCAGCCACATTGGAGCTGAGCACCCCAACATATGAATGGGGGGCTGGGAGAACATGAACATTCAGTCTAGAGGAATTACTACTGTTGTTTTTACAGCTATTGGTGTTTAAGCATGTGCAATATTGTATTTGCACATAGAAAACCATTAGAAGGCATTCCTCATTTAGAAGACAATCACTAATTAGTAGGCTATAAGGTGGATTAGGAGGATTCAAGGATGGATTTGTGAGCTGGACTATTAACAAACAGGTCTTTGAATCTCTACTCAGATAAGGATATTGGGTGGGGGAGAATTTTCTGCCACGGTCATGTTAAATTTCAGAGTACAGTCCCCTGTCAACGGCAGGGAGCCTACCCTGGGAGGAAGGGGGAGCCTTGACTGACAAGAAGCAAAGTGGAGGCAGAGGCCCGGGGCTGCTCAGCGCTTGTTGCCCCGGTGCCCTTTCGCTTTCCCCACATCCCCCATTGCCCCCACACAGAGTTACTGACCTCTCACCTCTCTACTGAGGCCCCCCCTCAGGTGCACCCTCTCTTCCTGCCCACCCCCTGCCTCCCACCACCTCCCCGTCCAGTTTTCAGATCTCCTCACTTTGTTACTGTGCTTCAGGCCTCTCTGGCGTTCACAGGACTGTGCGTGCCAACAGGGCCCCTGGGCCAAAGAGATTGCCAATGTTTTCCAATTCCTGGAAGGTCTCTTTTAAACCTACAAAAAGGAAGATTTATAACTGCTTTAGCTTACAAGCTAGATGTCATCAGCCATGGCAAGATCTGTTAATTCCAGCCTTGGAATACCAATTTTGTTTATGTCAAAAGTACTTTATGGTTTTACCCCATGAATAAATCTGAGTACAACCCCACTGGGGCAGATGGCTGTGACTCCACTCCACAGTTGGCAGGAGTTTGGGAATCTAACCTTCTGACAGGACCCCTTCTGCCCAGAATCTTCCTCTTTTCTGCTCCTCTCCCTCTCTATGGGTGGCACAATTCATGACCATCATCCAAGTCTGGGAGGCATCCCAACCTCCAAATTCCTATCCTGATCAGTCATCCCAAAGCCCTGGGCTTCCCTATCCCTGCCCCTTCTACGCTCGCTTCCATATCAGAAGGAAAATCTGGAAAAATACATCATTTTAATTTAGAGTCAGCCGATGAGGAACACTCCTGCCAGGTGGGAAGGCAGAAGAGGAGAAGCCCTTTCCCCTCTGGCAATGGTGGGTGTCTGCATCTGTGGACATGAGGCTAGCATAGGCTTCTAGGCTATCTCCTGCGATCCCCTACTTTGATGTGGCTGACGAACAGCCACGATCACTGCGGCCAGTGTTCCTGCAATTTGTGCAGCCCCTGATCTGAAAATCAACAGTGGTTTTCCATGATTCTTGTTCCTCTGGAGTACTGTAAGCACGTACTTCCCAGTGTTCCAGCAGTCAGCAAACTTTTTCTATAAAGGGCCAGACAGTAAATATTTGAGGCTTTGCAGGTCACATACGGTCACAACTGCTCAACTCTGCCTTTGTAGTACAAAAGTACCCAAAAACATCACAGAAACAAAACAGGCATGATCATGTTCCAACAAAATTTATTTTATGAAAACAGACAGCAGGCTGCACTTGGCTCACGGGTCAGTTTGCCACCCTCTGCAGTATTTAATTCCTTTTTGCTTAAGCTATTCATATAGTGGTTTCTGTTTTCTTGACTCATATAATATCCTGAAGATCAGTGAATTTTGTCCTTCCCTCAGTGCCGCTGCATGGAGTTCAAGCCCTCTGCATCTTGACGTTAGCTGGCCCTGGCGTCGGTCACTCTGTCTGGAGTCTTCTCCCCAACCCATACCTCACCCTCGCTGCCACGATCTCCTGTCATTTCTCCGTAAACTTCCTCAGTGGTTCTACGTCACTCTCAGGTGATCTTGTGTCCCAACAGGAAGCAGATGACAGAGTCAAATTTGGATAACTGTAAGATGGGTTTACTTACAAATGCGAATCCCAGGTTCAGGGGCACCACAGGCACAGTGCAGTTGTTCGCGCAGGCTTCATGGAGTGGAGCTCTTCTCCCCGCTGCGAGCCCTGCTTGGATACGAGCCAGGAGCCGTACCACAGCCTAGAAGAGTCATGAGAGCCAGGCTTCCCCCCTGAAATGTGCCAAAGGACCAGATTTGGGTTTTTTGTTGTTTGGGTTTTTTAAATCTAATTCTCCTCAGACTAGTACTTTGGTAAATTATTAATACACTTAAAAAAAATTATGAGAAAAAACACATAAAATACAAGCCCCAATTTTTTTTTATTTCAGCATAATATGGGGGTACAGATGTTTAGGTTACGTGTGTTGCCCTTGCCCCCCTCCCCCCCTCAGTCCAAGTTTCAAATATGTCCATCCTATTGCGTGGTCCAAATTTTTTTTAATTGCAAATTAACTATCCTTCATCTAAAATGCTTGGGACCAGAGTGTTTTGGATTTCAGATTTTTTTCAGATTTTGGAATATTTGCATCTCCTATACATAATGAAGTATCTTGTGGATGGGACCTAGGTCTAAACATGAAATTCATTTGTATTCTATACATACACCTTATATGTATAGCCTGAAGGTAATTTTATACAATATTTTTAATAATTTTGTGCACGAAACAATGTGTTGACTGCAACTCCATCACGTGGGGTCAGAAGTGGAATTTTCCACTTTCAGTGTCATGTTGGCCCTGAAAAAGTTTTGAATTTTGGAGCACTTAGGATTTGGGATTTTCAGATTAGGGGTGTTCAACCTGTATTAGATCCAACAGATAAAAATCTCTATCAAATTGCTATGAAAGTTTATGAATTTATACCTTAATTTCTGTTCTTACCCCAGCATGAGGCCAAGACAGCCCTGCAGAGAGGGAGCTAGAGGAATGACAGGCCAACCTCACTCTCCTCCCTCTCTCCCATCTCCTGCCGGCACCCTCCATTGGCCAATCCAACCAGAAACCAGACAGCAGGAGAGACCATCGATACAGACCGTGCCTGTCCACCTCCTGGGGCAGAAGGCAGGGTGCAGAAGAAACTACAGGAAATATCCAGCCCAAGGGCCTTCAGAAGACCACCTCCCAGCCTGTCTCCATGTGGTCCCATAGTCTATCCATACCAAATTACCTATAGCTTCCGAATCCTCTCACCTCTACTCCTTTGTGCACACTATTCCCCGTGCCTAGGAAGCTCCTATTCCTCTGCCTGGCTAAGTCTTGCTTATGGTTCGAGACCATAGATATAATAATGGTTTAGGGCTTCTCAGAACATTTTTCTACCAATCTCCTTCTTTTGGTAGCAAGCTCCACTCCCTGAGATAGGGAGTGGGCAATGACCAAAATTTAGCTGATTCATTCAGTTACTCAACAAATATTTACTGAATACTTACTATGTACCACACATACTATTCAAGATCCCCCTAATACAGTGCTAGTACACCATGTTCAGTTGCTGGCTGGGAGAAAGCCTGGCCCCAGCACAAACAGGTGCAGCCAGAAGAGTAGCAGCTGGGCTCTCAGTCCACTGTGCTCCACAGCAGGAATTCTAAGCAGCACAGAAGGGCTACCATGCACTGTGTTTGGAACAATATTGTCCTTGGAATGACTCTTGTCTGTGAATCCAAACATACTCTGTGAAATTATGCCAGCTACCAGCTGAATACCCACAGTAGATGACAAGTACACTGTCCCACCACCACCATATTTTTCTCCCACACACTTAACTTTTCATTCCCACCAGTCAAGACAAAATTATCTCATGGAACTCAATAGATGACAAACTTTTATTGAGAAAATAGAAGTCTATTCTTTCATTTGACTATTTCCAAAGAATCAACCCATCCTGGGCAGCCCACACAGTGGCTGGTTAAAGGTACTGAAAACAGAGTCATTTGGTCACCATTATCCAGCAAGAAACTCTTCATAGCGTTAGGCTACAAGTCCTTTGTGCTGTTCTTGGTCAATCGGTAATGGTAATTTTTATCCAGAAGCCATCCAAGGTGAGCAAGGGCTGAGCCATCCTTAACTCATACCCAGATGAAACAACTTCCGCAGAAAGGCTGGTCCTCCCCAGTAACCCCTGGAAAAAATAACATGGAAAGGATATTTGCAGCAAAAGAGATGGGGTGACTTCAGCCAGCAGGATGTTAAAGAGGAAGCCAGGCTGCTCACAGAGCATGCTTATCAGCACATAAAGCAAGATTTGTCTAGTGAGATAGAAAGATCCCATGACTAACAAGGGACAAACTGCTTCGAGTCCTAGCTTTGTCACTGACTTTCTGTGTGACCCTGGACATGTTGATGGAATTTAGCTAACCTGTATGAAGATCTACTACATGTAAACCGCTATTCATCCTGCTTTCTTTGCTCATAAATTAACTATAGATCAGAATTTCTCAACCTCAGCCCTATTGACATTTTGGACCAGATAATTCTTTGTGGTGGGGACTGACCTGCACATCATAAGATTTTTAGCAGTATTCCTGGCCTCAGCTCCCTAGATGCCAGTAGCACCTCTCTAGTTATGACAACCAAAAAAGGTCTCCAGGTATTACCAAACATCCTCTGCAGGGCAAAATCACTATTGGTTGAGAATCACTGGTATAGATATCCTAACTTATCTCTCTCACATGGGTTTAGAAAGGTCAAATAAGATTATCATTTTTGGGAACAAGGAAGAGGAATTATTAATTTCTATTATTCTGTTTACTTATTAGACACCTACTATGTACCCTGTCTCTTTTTGTGTTATCTCATTAATCTCCATCTTGTGAGGTAAGAAATGTTATTTTCATTTTGCAGCTAAGAAACTTAGACACAGAGAGTTTAAACAACTTTCCCTAAGACACACAGCCAGTAAATGGCAACAGCATGACTGAAATAAGGGTCTTACTCCAAAGTCTATGCTCTTAATCACTGTTTTATTTTTCCTGTAACATAATAAAAACAAAAGTAAAATAGCAGATAAGGAAATACTTGACATGTGAAAGTGATTTTCTATCATTATTACACGTCCAGCAACAAAAGAAGGCCAGAGCGTGGAAGACAGAAGACTCGGTCACTGCCAGTAGTGAAGTGGCTGCACCCCCTGTGGGGCAGTAGAAGTGCTACAGATCTCTCTCCTCTCCCAGGATCCAAGCAGTGCACTCACCTTAGCATCAAATTCCAGTACAGGAAAGGCATCAGGTCAGCTTTCATGAGGTACATGGTAAGTCGCTCTTTGCTCTGATCAAAGGGGAAGGTTTCTAGTGGCTGAGCGTTGTAGTCAAACTCCGCAAGAATCACGCGGTTGTAGCTGGTCACCAGTGGACACGATGTGTAGCCATTATACTAAAAATATAAATGAGACTGAGTTGGAAAGTAGGTTTTTTTCATGGTCTGATATAGACACTCTAGAAATTATTATTTTCTCTGAGTGGCTTCGATTTTTTTCTTTTTTTGAATATTCTAATTTTTAGACTGTGAAAAACATAAGTTATATAACAAAAAATTGTATTAAAGGCAAAAACTGCGGAGCCCATGTTAGAGAAACTAATTAAGAAAGTGGCAAAATTGTGGGAAAACACTGCTTTCATGCAGAATGGAATATGATAATTGAGACAGTGATTCTTACAAGGTATACAAACCTTATTCTTTGGTGTTTGATTCTTCATAATCAGGGAAATTGTTTTATCAAGTATTCCTGACTGGGCAGCTATAAGAGAAATGGAAAAGTCAGAAACAAACAAATTTGCAAATAACTTGAATGTAAATAAGTTAAAAAGATTCCATTCCCCATCCCTCTAAACTATGAATAGAGCACAAGCTTCTTAAAGTTCTGACTACCAGATGGGGGTCTTTGATTGATCAAAGGCCTACATAGATGTCTCCATGGGCTTAAAACTAAAGAGCCAGCTCTCTCCAGCAGGGCTGTAAAGATGGCCCAACCCCAACCCTGCTGCTCCTCCTCCTGGGGTCTGTGTGCCCAATGTCCCTTGGCCATCAGGATATCCCTATGTCCCTGTTCACAGAGAGCCTGGATTGGTAGCCCCAGGCATATCCAATTAGGCAAAACATTGGGCTTTCCTCTCTACTGGACTGCCTCGGCTAAGGCTGGACCAGATCGATATATATATGTCTCTCTCTCTCTCTCTTTCTCTCTCTCTCTCTCCCTCTCCCTTCCCACCAAACACACACACACACATACACACACACACACACACACACACACACACACACACACAGTTGGCCCTCAGTATATATGGGCTCTGCATCTGTGGATTCATTCAACCAACCACAGATCAAAAATATTCAGAAAAAAAATTGCATCTGTACTGAACATGTACAAACTTTTTTCTTATCATTATCCCCTAAACAATATAGCATAACAACTCTTTATATAATATTTACATTATATTAGATATTATAAGAAATCTAGAGATGATTTAAAGTATATGGGAGGATGTGCATAGGTTATATACAAATACTATGCCATTTTATCAGGGACTTCGACATCCGCGAATTTTGACATTTGCCAGCAGGTCCTGGAACCAACCCCCCACGGATACTGAGAGACAACTGTATATATATTTTTGGTTTTTGATGGCAATAGTGGGGAGACTTCCTTTTTTTATTATGAAAATGTTTGAACTCCATGGTTCTTGTTTTGTCCATCCCATCACACATGGTATATTTTTAGAACAGACATCACACAAATCTACCCCTAAGTCTCTCTGTGTGCATCTCTGATGGATGGGGAATTTTTTTAACATAAACACAATACATTTTTACACCTCAAAATATCAGCAATAATTCTTCAATATTATCTAGTCCTAGTTTGTATTCAATTTTGAATAATTAAGACTTCTCTTTTTAAAGATACAAGCTGTTTGTATCTCTAGAGGTAGAACACAGGATTTACTTTTGAGGAAAGATGGGTTACCTTTACACTGTAAAATGCTCATTACAGTGGTTATTTTGTAATCCCTCAAATCAGGAGTTAACAAATTTTTCTGTAAAGAAAAATTTTAGGTCTTGCAAGCCAAGAGGCAAAATCAAAGATATTGTATAACAAGAGAAAAACAAATTTCCACAGAAAATATTATTGATAAAATCCAAAATGTAATAATCATTTTTTGTAATATATCTCTGCTAATAAGAGGAATGGAATTCTTTTTCTTAGAATGAGAAAAAGAGTTAGTATTCCCTATCATCAAATCGCTTGTAAATGTTCACCTGTAGAAACCATTCTTAGCCAGCTGTGTAAAAACAAGCAGTGGGCTGCATTTGGCCCACAAGCTGTAGTTTGCTGGCACCCAAATTAAAAAGCAATGAGGTTTTTTCCAGAATGAGACAGTTCAAAAAAATAAGGAGTAAACAACTCTGCTTAAAAATATTACATGGCTATCTTCATTGCGGGCAAAGTGACATCTCTAAGGATCATGTTTCCCTTTTGGAAAACTTCGTTCCTCTTTGAAGACCATAACAGAGTTTGGAACTGTGCTGAGAACACCTGAGGCCGCCCCTGAAGCCAGCATCAAGGCTGGTGGAAAAGGAGAGAAGGTGTCCGGTGGGTCCAGCACAGAGGTCCAGCCTGCGGACCCAGGAAGCAGTCACAGTCAATGCCCAGGTGAAAATGCGTGTGTGTGAGGGCATACGAGAGCTCTGTTTTATTCCTGTATTACAATCCCCTTCTGTCACGCCCAAGCCGTCAGTTAACTTTTATTAAACGCCACATTTAATAATCTTGGCTGTGCTGTGAGTAATTAGAGGAGAATCCTGGGGCAGAGAGAAGCAGAGGAAGAGGCATGAGCCTCAGGAATAGGGCAGGACAGGGTCTCACTCACGATAGTGGAGTGGCCTGGACCGGCTGGATGGCAAGTAAACCCAAGCACGGACGTGTGGAACAAGTATCCCCTTGCCTTGGGACACTCAGAGGATTTGGGGAGTGGAATCTAAGAAGAAATGCAGATCTACTTGGGAAAAGCTAAAACTATCGTTATTTAGACATTGACAAGAAGAGCAAAAAGATTTTCGCACGTGTGAAATAACATATAAAGAAAAGCATTCACTGCTATGTTTGAAATAAAAATGGACTGGAACCAATCCAAATATAAATTAAGAGTGGGCTCGTTGAATAAGTTCTGGAGCAACCGTACAATAGAACACAGACTGTAAAAAACAGAAGTAAAAACCACGGGGACTCCCCCCTGCGGTTGGGGGAATGCAGAAGCCAAGCAGAGGGAAGGCAGGACTGGGAGAGAGACTTTTCACATAAACTTTTATTTAATCATATTTAATATTATCTATTTGAAACATTGAATTAAATGTCTGTTTGAAGTAGGCTAAAAGCCGGGTAATCTGGGCCTCACATCACAGGTATTCTCACCCTATAAATTCAGCAGGTTTACATTAAGTGAATGGAAATTCAAAGTATCGCCCCACAGACTACCTATAAAATTACAAATAGAAAAGGTGCTTTTACAATGGAAAAAACATCAGTGGATACCCCTTAACCCAGTGATGAAATCTAGCTTCGCCAAAGACAAAGCAAACTAACAACATGACAGGCTCCTGAGGCACCGCAGAGAGAGGTACAGAACCTCGTGCACTGAGATTCCTGCCGGAACAGACAACCTGAATCTAACCAAAGGAAAGCAACTGGAAACTTCTAAACTGTGGGATATTCTAAGAGATAACTGGCCTAGACTCTTCAAAAATGCCAGTGTCATGAAAGTGAAAAAACACACATCAGAAGGCTGTTCTAGATTAAAGGAGACCAAAGAGATATGACAACCTAGGCAGTGTGTGGACCTTCACCGGCAAGTAGAATTAATGGGAGGGAAGAGCTACAAAGGACATCTTTAGGAAAACTAGAGAAATTCTAGCTTTGGAAAAATCTAGAACTGGATTGTATATGAGACGATTTTAACACACAACGTTAAATTTCTTGGGCATGATAACAGTCTTATAGATATGGAGATAAATGTCTTTTCTCTTAGGAGATGCAGGTTGAAGTATTTAAGGTAAAATATCATGATGTCTAAACTTACTTTCAAATGACTCAGTAAAAAAATGTAAAGTGATGAAGCAAATTTCAGAAAATATTAATAATTGGTTAATACCTGAAGGGTATATGAGTATCTATTGTACTTTGAAATTTTTCATAGGTTCGAGATTTTTGAAATAAAAAGTTAGAAGGAAATTACTATTAATAATAAAAAAAGACATTCAGTGGTTTTCCTAGAAAGTCTTTTCTAAGGTTGAAATAGTTGGCAAAAGTAACACATCATGTTCCACAGGTATCTAATTCACACAAAACACTGCCATACCCAGCAGAAGGGAGATCTGTGTTTTATATCATCCAGAGAAGACAGTTCCTGTCTGTGGAAGAGAGAATCTAAAAGGCAATTCTCCCCATCACTGCTGGTGCAGAACATCCAAGAGAAGAATGTAGTTTTCCAGGCTGAGGCCTTAATCGTGTACCAATCAGGGCACGCACCACTGTATTTGTCTTAACAGAACAATTTTCTGGTCTGCAGGCTTTCATTGACTTGCATGTGTTTTCTGGGAAAACAAATGCTTCCCCAGCTTTATGGTGTTTCAGATGGAAGAAAAACAGCCAAGCTGTCTGGCATCAGAGGTAAGAAATACCAGGGATGCCAGCATGGCAGTATGAGAAGTAACAGAATTCCAGAGAGCTGGAAAAGTGCTGCCCTCTCTTAATGCCTCTTCTGAAAACGACCCCTCTGACCTAGAAAAGCCAGATCAGATCATGCTACTCTGGGGAAAAGCACACAAAAAGTATGAATACTTCCTTCTTTATACAACACTAGGTCCATTGACAACTTGCTTTGGTCTCAGGGAGGTCAAAGTCATTTTTAGGCCACAACAGTTTCTTCATTAGTAATGGAATGCTGTTGATGCCAAACTCTTGTTTTTGTTATGATGCTGCCTCATCATTCTGAGAGCGAGATAAACAGAGCTGTTGACTTACCTACTGCAGCAGCAGTCTTTGACGTAGGCAGGTTGGTGCAGTCCCCAATCCCAAACACATTTGGGTACCTCTTGTGCTGCAGGGTTTCTTTATCCACATCCACCCAGCCACCAGCATCGGCCACAGGACTGGTCTTGAGGACGTCTGGTGAACTCATTGGTGGTGTGACATGAAGCATTCCATACTACACAAAAGGAAAACATCCATGTTTGTATTTTTCCAATATTTCTACAGCCCGCAAGCTCTCCCCCTACCTTCCTTACTCCACACACTGTACTATGACTCCTCGAGTATTATACAAACAGTGCTTACATCAAGCCACCCCCACTCCAAGATCTTACATGTTCCTGTGGAGGATGGTGGTAAACTAAATAACCATTCTTTCAGTGATCTTGCCATACAGGGGCCACGTGATCCCTGTGGCAGTTGGCCCAGAGAAATCTGAGACAGTGAAGTAAAGCTCACTAATACTCTGAAAGAATCCACTGATGTGCCTATTAATACTAAAATAAGGGAGTGGTGTATTTCAGTTGCTGTCTCCCTGACCCTCCACTGTCAACTTGTAAAGTCTGGTACTTTACTTATATTCTGTAAGGAGGTGCTCAGCATCCCTGAGACTTGTAAAGGCTGTTAGGAGATGGTAAGTGAGTATTCATTCCCAAACATGGGTCAACTCTCAAAACACATAAAGGAACCTGTCAAAACACCAATTTAAGGAAAAAAAGGGGTAGTGGGTATGCTAGCTAGTACTTTGGAAAAGGAGAAAGGAGTCTGACTCAGTACTAGGTTTACTGAGCAATAAATAGGTGGGGTGGATTTTTTTCTTTTTCTTTCCAAAAACACCATATGGAAGTTACCCTTGGTAATAGTGCACTCACCCATCCTAATCATTTATGAAGGCTCATTTAGCCTTTTTATTTGTTTGTATAATATTATTCTACTTTTTGTAGTTCATTCTTTTTATTTTTAATGAAATCCATCTAACAACTTCAATTTGCTAGTGTGTCCACTGGAGGACACATCGATTCTAACGTTCATGTAACATTTCATTAGGTAAAAACTTTAGCATTTTAAGACCATTTCAACTTTGCGATAGTCGATAGCCCCTTGTTTCCATAAGGAGTTCCATGCCCTCATCCAGGCTCAGCAATCACTGATGGTAATGGGAATTAGGAAGATGACTTGTATTTATTCCAACTCTCAGATAATTGTCAGCTTAATTAACCTTAAGGAAGGAGCACTGCAAATGGTTGGTGCTCCTCTACAGGATAATCTTGGGAGGTTCTCTGGGGACTTGAGTCTCTGAGACCAGGTCTGTTCGAGAATGCTGAGACCGAACACATGTCTGTCTGCAGGATGATGAAGAAAATGGTCAACAACCCATCATCTGCCAAAGTATTTCTGCAGTCAACTGGAACTTTTTTTTTTTTTAACTGAGGTCAAAACCTTACTAGAGCCATCTCTATCTGATGGAGTTAATGTGCACAACTGAATTTCACAGGTACACATGAATTCCACACATCTTTTCCAGAGGGAACATTAAATATTTTCACATAATCATTATAAAGCATGGAGTTTTTTACCTGAGCTAACATCCTACACAAAAGAAATACTAGGGTCTGCTTTATGGATTTATTAAAAATTAATACTAGCACTTAGTTGTAGCTTGTTCTTTATTATTTATTGCTACAAACCATATATGATAAATGACTTGGTTCTCCTTTATTAACATAAATAATTCATGCAGAGTAGAGATTTTCAAACTCTAGTGTTTATAAGCAGCATTTGGGAGACACAGCATTTGGAAAACACAGCTTCTTGGGCCCCACCACCCCAAGATCTAGTAAATCTGGGTGAAGCACAGGCATCTCTATCTTAACAAAATCTGCTAACGATTCTGACACATGAAACTTGTGCATCCCATTCTTAGAAGCTCTGGCTTGAAGGAACAGGTTCATTTACAATAAAATATAGAATGCTATTACTTAGACAAGTCACTTCACCTCTCTGGTCTTTGATTAGCTTGTCCATAAAGATTGCAATAGACTACATAATCTCCAGTTTCTTCTAGCTCTAGGACTCTATGATATTAAACAAGTTTAGATTTTTCAAAACTTAGGAGACTTGGATCAGCTCACTGTATAAGCTCTCTATTAAGGATGCAAGATGATAGACTTTGGGGTACATTTAATTCTTCATAGCAGTTGTTCTCAACCCTAGTTAAACATTAGAGTCATTAGGGAATTTCTGAAACTCCTTATCCTTGGTCCACACTCCAGACTAACTACTCAAAACCCCTGGGGGTGAGACCCAGCATGAGCACGTTTTAAAAGCTCCCCAGGTGATTCCAATGTACAGCCAGTGTTGAGAGCCACTGCTTTAAATCCTTCTGGTAGATTCTTTAAAATTCACATTTTAAGAGTGGAATTGAAAAAATATCTGACTTGAAACCCTATAATTCAAAGGAGACACATATCTTCTTTCTTTACAAACCCCGTAGAAGAAAAATAACCATTCATTTATCCACGTCCTACCTGCAACCTCAACTATCCAGAGCACAGCTGAGAAACCAAGTAAATAAAACCCAAACAACAAAGTTAAGTTCGTACACTGAAGCTCACACACTTTGATCATAAGCGTATGCATTGGGCCCTCACTCATAGCTCATTTGCTTTTGCTTTACACAAAATTTAGCAAGTTTGGCTCTCATTTTCCAACCAATAAAAAATAAAGAGCAGCAATTTAAGACAGCTGAAGCTGGAGGGACCTTCCAAAGTCACTTACATCTGCCTGACAGCCAGGAAAAAGGAAAACTGAACAACTACAAAAAGGACATGCATAAAAATAAAGAACAGAGTAATCTGAGACCCTTTGGTAAAGTGGTAACTAGCCCTAAACAACCCAGCAGGCTCTGAGCATATGCCCGTAGAGGAGCTATTCAAAATGATGAACCTGAGCCGGGGCAGGTAGACATCAGATGAGCCTGGGACATCCTGTGACACCGAAAGGAAGGAAGTGCTCAAACAGGTGATGGGCATGTCACAGGGGCACAGGAGCCAGCTGGGAGGGTCACCTACTGATCAAATCCAGGACAATTTGAGCACCAAAATGATTAAGAACAGTAATGAATGATAAACCATTGGGGAAAAAATAGGAACTCATGCACTCATACCAATAATTAATTAAAAGAAAAAGAAAGGCTATTGCTGACAGAATGCCAAGAGCCTACAGGTAAATGTGGAAGGAATGCTAGAGTTAGAAAATCATCATTTTGCAACCACCACAGTAAAGATTAGATTCGCCAAGAATCATCAATAGATTCTAACTCTAGGAGAGACTTTAATGAGTTGACTGTTTGCATGGTCTTAAAATGTCTCCCCACAAACTTATTAGTAGCAAGGGAGAAAAATAATAGTATTAATAATTATTTGGTGGAAAAATTGGACTATATCTTGACTGGCTATCAAAATTAACATCATCAATTAAAGGCAGATGAACATTGCGTGTTTGCAAATGTGATACCCTAGAAGGATACAACATTGCTCAGGCAGTGTTCCAGTCTAAAAAGCAGGGCCTCAAACTAATCACAAGAAAACACAGATAAGCCCCAAATGAGGAACACTCTACTAGGAAAAAAAAAAAGCGGAGGGAGGAGGGCTCTATTATTCCAAAATTAAGTATATAGAAGACAAAGAAAGGCTGTGGGAATGTCCCAGATTAAAGGAGGCTAAAGAGACATTACAATTAAATGCAATTCCTGACTGTAGACTGGGTGTACTACAGTCTACAGTCCTGTACTACAAGAGAAAATGCCGTAAATGCTGTTGGGTCAATCAACAAAATTGAAATACAAATAGAAAATTAAAATATTGTATCTGTCCTAAATTTACTAGATTGATAACTGTTTTGGAGTTATGTAAGAGAATACTGCTATCATAGGAAATTTACACTAAAGTATTAATATTTAGAGTTAAAGGGACATGATGTACAATGTACATAACTTACCTTTGGGAAAATTAGAGAGAGAGAGAGAGAGAGACATAGAAAGAGAGAGATGGAGAGAGAGAAAATGATAAAGCTGAAGCAAATAGGGTAAAATCCTATAAGTGAATCTAGGTAAAAGCTATATTCAATTTGCTTTGTACTATTTTTATTTTTGCAACTTCTCCAAGTTTGAGATTATTTCCAAATAAAAGTTTTTAAAAAATATGACCCTGAGTCATCAGTAACATATTAAATATTCAATATATTCCATTTTTAAAAGGATAGGTAGGTATAATACTTTTTAGAAAGAGTTGAGCTAAAAGGCCTAATATTTGAAGTTTTCATGTTTAGAAGACTAATCTTTGGTTCACGTCAAAATTCTTTTTTATGGAACCCTTCATTTTTTGAAAAATGCCAAATGAATAAAACGTGGCTGTGAATGCTTTCTCATTGCTAACTGCTCTTGCCAGGTTCATGCAGACAAATATTCTTCCGTGCCTGCTTCCCCACATGCCTTTCAGACATCTTTCCATCCTGTCCCTAATCCTCACCGTGCCTCCACCAAAGTACGATTCCCACGGCACAGAAGAAACCGAGACACATAAAGGCCACGCCCGCACAACAACAGCTAGATCTTTCCAAGAGTGACAGCTCTGCCAAACCCGTCCAGAAGGATTTTTAAGTGCTTCCTTTGATGCACAAGGGAAAGATGTTTAGAGGCAGCCTCTTGCACAGGTGAAAGACATCCCTGTCATTCCTGAACTACCCTCAGGGTTGCTTCCTGCTCACGAGCAGGACTGCTTCTCACATGCCACAAACAGAGACAGTCACCAGATCCCGCACTTGAGAAAGCCCTGCCTTAACTCTATGCAGTAACTGAAGTTGTGGAGTATTTGTGGCTCCTTCAAATGACTTGGTGCCAGGAAAAGTAGAGGCAAAAAAATGGGACAAAAATTCACTTGGCACCAGTATATAAGCCCTTCTCACCTCCCACTGACAAAGCCTCTTACAGCTTTCTTTTCCTCACCCATTTTTGTGCACTCTCTCGCCCATCACTTCCCCAGGATGCTCATTTTAACCAGCTTCCCCAGCACACAATCACGGTTGACAGGGAGGCGGAAGCCGTGGGGTGTTACCGCATCCACAGTGCGGTTCAGCAGACAATGCTAACAGCTTAACGTTGCCACTCACTGAAATCACGTGGGTCTCTCCAGGTTTATCCAGGTTCTCAAAAACAGCCTCTTGTTTATCACCTCGGACTTCAATGAGATTTTGCTTGTAGTTAACAGTGATGTTCCTCTCCTTGATGATCTCCAGCAGGGCATCTGCGTACTTCTTAACCCCAAAAATTCCTCCAAGAGAAGTGTTGAAAATGATATTGGCCTTGGATCGCTTCCCCACCTAAGAAACAGGAAAGAAGAAAAACAACCAACACCAAACATTACTTTTTTTTTAACCTAGACAAGCATTAAAACTCTCAGAAGAGACCTTGCCAGCTGTTCCCATCACTGTACCCAGGGGGAAGACAGGTGGACCAGTTCACTGCCTCTTCTTTATTTTCTGTCCGGGACACAGCAACCAAGTGCACGCTTGAGCTGCAGGTCAAGGTGGGCACCGTTCAGCTGAAGGGTAAAGGGATAGTCAAGTCCGGGTAACGACAGAATAGAGCCAAGTTGTTTACTCATGTATTCATTCACTCAGTAAATATTTCAGCAAGTCCTAGGGTTGGCCAGGTACCGTTCTAGGTGCTGAGGGAGCAGCAGTGAACAAAGCAAAGTTCCTGCCCCCGTTCATGTTTCAGAGGAGCTGTCATTGCATCTGACAGGAAACTTCCTCTCGGGCCGTCCAACACTTGGGAGAGAAGAGTTATGCAAAGGGAATTTCCAGGATGGAAGAAAGAACTGGTCTCTTACTCTTTCCTTTGTTCAGTTTCTCGTTAGGACTTGGTCACCTGGATCTCATCATTTGGAGAAGTTAGGTGGGTAAGAACCTCAAAAGGTTGTGCCAACCCCTTACGACCCAGAAGTTTCTCAGAATCAGAAATGATTGCTGGAACTGTTCCTTAACCTCACCCGCAGAGGAGTTGCAGTTCACAGAACTCAGGTGGAGGCCTTGCCCAGTGCTGGGTTCCAAGCTCACGTTCAACAACTCTCCAGTCCCGTCTTCCCCAGTTGGTCTCCCCGTCTGTCCCCACGCAGGACCACAGGCTGCTTTGAATCCTGCCACTGTCTCAAGTCAAACCCCACTTTAGTAAACCAAATGTCACATCCCAGACAAGGGCAGGGGAGAAAGAACAGCTTCCCCCACAATCTCAAGCCAGGTATACTTAGCAGCAGACACCTGTTCCTACACAGAGCGTGTTTGGAGAATACTGAGAAAGTCTTCCCTGAACAAATATCTTTCTGTGAAGGTCTGAAGTTCTGCATGAACACTTTTTTGGGTTGTTTTGTTTTGTTTTGTTTCAGAGGACATCCAAGCAAACCACCTATTTTTTTTTTTTTTTTTTTGAGACAGAGTCTCACTCTGTTGCCCAGGCTAGAATACAGTGGCATCATCATAGCTCACTGCGACCTCAAATTTCCAGGCTTAAGCGATCCTCCCACCTCAGCCTCTCATGTAACTAGCACTACAGGTGTGGGCCACCACACCCAGCTAATTTTTTTATTTTTATTTTTTTATTTTTGTTTTTTTGTAGAGATAGGGTCTATCTATATGTTTTATTATTTTATTTTTTGTTTTTTTGTAGAGATAGGGTCTATCTATATGTTGTTGCTCAGGCTGGTCTCAAACGCCTGACTTTAAGCACCTTGGCCCTCCCAAAGAGCTAGGATTACAGGCATAAGCCACCATGCCTGGCTTTTACTTTTAAAATTGGCATTTTGCCTATTTGCAAAAATGTGTATCAAAAGCCATAAAATATTCACGACCTTGAACTTCAGTGGAACTTGAAGATAGAATTATGTATAAGAATGAATAATTTTTTTAGTCTAACTATATGGAAATTTAAATAATGTCTAACATATCTCCCAGTAGACTTTTACTCACATATTTAAAAATATGTTACAAAGACTATTAGTATGTAGTATGTAATACATCTAAATTTTTATTTACAGTAAGGTTTTAACCATATTTTTAAAAAAGTATATAGAAAAAATTAGAAAACATCAAACTGATGACAGTAGCTTTATTATAGCAATTAGACTATGAGTGACCTCCTCCTCCCAATTATATGATTTTGTTACATATGTAATAAAAATTTAGAAATAAAAAAGGTATTATGATGGGAATAAAAATAGAATCCTGGCAATCACTGAGTTAGCACCATCTGCCCTCCTCATCTTTGTCCCTGGAGAGGAAGCATACCTTCCTGAAATAGGCTTCCGCTAAATACATGATCTTCTGGGGGGCTCCAGCACACTTCACCGGAGTATTTGGGAAGGTAAAGACGGCATTGCCCTCCTTGAAGTCCTGCAGAGCTTTCCATGTCTTCTCTACAGTCTTCACTGAATAATTAGATCCTATTTTGGGATGCGCAAAACCTTCAGGTAGGCCTTTAATCTGCAACAAAGCACACAAAAACTCTTTATAAATAAAAGCACAGTGTCTTTAGAGTCCTTGTTCTCTGCCATTTCTACAACCTTTCTAGTATTTCAGTACTATTACCACCCTCAGTACTCACACACGGGGCAGGCAGGTGGGTGAGGGTGGTAAGACCAGAGCTGTGGCATCTGCAGTCACCTGTTAAACTGCAGAATGGGCTCAGCCCCGGGAACTCCTCCGCCTCCCTGGCCTTGAGACTATGATTTAAGTACAACAAAAAACACTTGTACCTCCTAAATTAATAATAAACACATATATAAGTACATAAAACCCTTCCCACCATCAAAGTGAGAGCAAGAAGCCACCCATCCTTCCTTTTGGGAAAACCAGTTGCCTTACTGGGAAGAAGATAGGCAGGACCAAAAGCCATTTATGTTGTCAGGAATAGCAAACTTAAATTGCCCTGTATTCGTTTGTACCAGATCAGATTCTTAGTAAAGGCAGTAAAGTCAAGTAATTAAAAACACAGATATTAGAATCCCACACACCTGGTTTGAGTCCTAGCTTTTCCACTCACTGGCACTGTGACCCTGAATAAATTACCTAGGACTTCTAAGCCAGTGGATCTCAAAGTGTGGTCCCCAGGCCAGTAGCACAAACACCACCTGGGAACTTGCCAGAAATGCAAATTATCAGGCCCCACCCCAGCCCTACTGACTCAGAAACTCTGGGGCCAGGCCCAGCACTCTGTTTTAACAGGCCCCCCAGGGGATGCTGATGCATAGTGAGGCTTGAGAAGCTTATATTCATGGCCTGTTAAATGGAGGTAAAAGTATATGCCGCATAGTGTTGTTGGCAGGAGTAAACCAGACCATGCATGTTCAGGGATGAGAGAAAGGACTGATGCACATGGTAGATGCCCCATAAACATTAGCCTGTTACTGCCAATACAATTAACTACATACTTAATCTTAAATGCTAGAAGCTTCACAGAGTGCAATGAAGATGTCACAGATGGAGTTAAAGAGACTTAACCACCAGTTCTCAGCAAGAGAAGATTCAACTTTAACCATCGAGAAACAGTCCTCAAGATGGGCTTGTCCTTCAGAGCCTCCCAGGCCATGCTCCAGGCCACCTCTGGAGTCACCCCAGACACCTGTCCCTGAGGCCTCAAGGAAACAGAGTCCTATCATCTCCTCAGTGGCCTGGGTTCATTATTTATCCACACTCACTGTAAAGAGAAACTATTTCTTTGTTACTAATCACCCCTGTTACCGTTTAGACAGCAGGAATATTAGCAGTCTCAATGTAACTATAGAGTCACCTTGTGTTTTAATGTTTTCAAAGTTACACAACTCTGCTAACATTGGGTATTCACTGTACGCCTCTGAGGGAGGCAGGCAGATATTATCAGCCCACAGAACAGCTGGGAAAACTGAAGCAGAGCAAGGCTGAGAATCCTGCCCAGGTTCCTAAAGAACTAGACACCAAGGTCTCTGACCGCCTGCCTACGCGTCTTCCCACAGGACCACCATATCTCCTAGTTCCCAAAACGAAACTCGCTATCCGAGAGATAAACAGACAGCTGATGATCCATTATCGCCTTCATTATTTTTCTCCGGTCTAAAGAAGCTGTTGCTACAGGAAAAGGCGCCGCACAGTGGCAGACATGCTCCTTTCAGGAAGACCTGTGTTGTGAGGGGTGGCGTGCGGCCCCTCGTCCCATCACAGAGCTCCCCGGGAGCTCCGAGCAGAGAGAAGCAGAGGAGAGGAGAGGGGAGAGTGGGAGTCAGAGAAAGAAACAAGACGTGACTCCCCCTCTGGCTGCACAGTGACAGGCTCTGTGCTGGGGAGCGGGACTGTCCTACCGCACGGAGTAGACCAGCGAGCAGGATGCCATGCTGCAGAGATCCTGTGAGGCTGGCCGAGAAAGCAGTGGGGACAGACGGACAGAGAGAGCCTTGCTGGTCCAACAGAGCCCAGATTGGAGACCCAGCGCTGCCACAGGCCACCTACATTCCTGCCCTAAACTTCCAGAAACACTTCAGTATTTTCATCAAATGACCCCTGTTTTTTGTTTACTGCTAACCTGAGTAGTTCTAGTACCCGCAATCAAAGAGTGCCAAGTAGCATAGTGGCCACGGTTAAGCCGCTTACATTCTCTTAGCCTCAGTTTCCTCACCTAATTAAGTCGAGATAAAAATGCCTCTCTCACTAGTAGTGGTGAAGAATCAATGTTTGATTTCCAGCACAGTTCCCAGAACATAGTAGAAATTCCATAATAATAGCTACTTTTAAATATCATTGTTTCTTGGTTTGCTGCAAGAGGCTGCTACGAACTCTCAGCACTGACCTCTTCAGTCCCCCTCACGTGGCATTAGAGGACGTTGGGTGGACCACCTTGGAGATGTGCTGCCTTTGCTAGGTCAACACTGCAGGGGCTTTGGGGGAGGCATGGACCTTCTAAAAGTAGTAGAAATTGGTGCATTTCTCCATTTTGCCTAGTCCATAGCTTGTCTGTCATTCCAGGAGACACATGGCACCTTGACTCAAAATCATCTCAGCACTTACACCGACTCACAGCTTCTCTGAACCTTCACATAACTCATCCCAAAACATTTTCAACTACCCTCCCCTGAACATGTCACAATTCAGGTTTTGTTTTGTTTTTTGACACAAAACAAAAAAATGCATTTCAAAGACCCTTACTGGGCCAACCCCAATGAGGTCCTTGCCCAGATCACATTCCTACAGCTTATGACCTGGTTAGCACTGCTGCTTTATGTGTTCCAAATATTTATCCACAGTTCCCAACGAGTTCCTGGAAATGACTACTGCTGGCTTACTCCACTGCATTTTAGAAAAATAAACTTGAATCTCACAGCCGTCAGATAGCATCTGGCTCCCCAGCTCACTGAAAAGGGAGATCTAAGGAACTTCTTGGTAGCGTCTACATTGCCTCAGTCACAAAAAACCCAGCATTTACACAACAAAACCAGATGTCCTTCCAGCATCTGATAAACTAACTGCTGGTATTCTACTCTTAAAGTCTGCTTAAAAATTCATAATCTAAATCTTACTTCCAAAAGAAAATGTAATCTTTAATACTGCCAACTCAGTCCCACATAGAAAGGCAGGTTTCTTATAAGGATAGAAAAGGCTGCTGTTTTGTAAGAATTACCATTAGGGCATGGACATGCTGAACTCTGATTAAAGCTTAAAACTAGAACATATCATTACTACTGACAGAATCTTAGAGAAGACTTTTTTAAAAACTGTAAAAGGACTGCTAAAAAATAAAACTAGAAGAGGATTTCTTAGAACTTCATTCCTTGGCAAAATGAATATAAAGCAACTAAATGCAGTGTTTAATCTTGACATAATAAGCCAATGTAACACAGAAACAGTTGAAAACAGTACCTTCTCATAGTCCACCTGGATTCCAAGAGCAATAATAAGATATTTGTAGGAGATCTGCAACACAAAAAAATGTTATTTTAGACCAGGACCCAAAAAGCAGCAGCCCAAGGGCTGACTTGGGCCCCAGATGTGTGTGCTCAGCGCCATCTTTTCATTTTTTGATGTAATGTCTTGGAACAGAGGTGAGCAGGCAGAGAGGGATACATAGTCCAGTTTACCATCCATGCCCTCTGTTCTCTATGTTCTGGTATGATGCCCCCAGTGTTACTGGGGTGAATATTTTCCAGCATCCCATTGCTCTGGGAGCCAGGTATCAGGTAGAAAAGCTGGCTGCTTCCAAAGAAAGAGATGCAAAGAGGGCCTGCTATTTTAACATGTAGCATTAGCATTTGTTCAATAAACATTCAGATACAAGATATTATTCTAAGCAACGGGGTATGCAGTGGGTGTTCAACAAATACTTGTCTTAGTTGTTTATTAATTCAACATCCCTCAGTCCCTCCACCTATCCTCCATTTACCACGCATCTTGCCATCTCATGCAGTACTCAACACACATGCATTCATACAGGCACACTCGTGCATATATGCCACTCTTTCACCATGAAGCTATCCAGTTTGAGAGTGGCTGTGCATTGATACAAGCCCTCAGATTAACAAAAAATCCAAAGTCCCCCACTGGTTACCTCATTGCCATTGTCTGTGCGGATGCAGTCTTTGTCTGGGTTCAGCTCAACCACTCTAGCTTTGATCCATTCCACACCAGATGGAATCACACTCGCTGTGGGACGACCAGATGAGGACAACTGTTTGGCACCAGCACCCACCAGCGTCCAGATTGGCTGATAGAAATGTCTCTGGGAAACAAAGTAGTTGGAGATTTATTCCAATTTGAGGCTGATCAACGGGGTTATAACTAAAGGTATGTGAGCTAGACTCTCTCAATTACTCCCTCCTGACCCTTAGAGCATCCCATAGAAAAGTCTCCAAAAGGTTAGTTTCCCCTGGTTGGTGTCTCCTATTATGTTAAGCTCTGAAGGACAGTCACTCAACATAAGAATTCTTCCAAGATCATCCAAAAAAGCTATAAACTCTCTTTAGGGACCACCTTATTATTTATGGCTGAAAGTTGATTTGGTGTTTAATATGTACATGTTATATACACATGCGCACACACACATTATGGATACCTTTTATGTGCATCGATATAAAGAAAAATTAAGCCTGGCAGCCTAAATAGAGTACCTCAGGAGTATGTGGAGATAGTGGTAAGTCTGGAAAGTTTACAGCCACTTCTGGGGATCCTCAAAACTTCATTAACTTCCGATTGTGTTTCCCAAGTCCATGGAGGACCACAGACACTCCCAGTTAGCCCTTCTCCTTTCTCCGAGGTTTTACACTCAAAGCTAGAAGGCACCAGCCTTTATCCCACAATGCAATACAAGCCCGAACTTTCATGATTTTCTGGAATTCTCTTGTTTCCAATGGTTCACTCTTGATCTAAGTTAGTTGTGAAAGTTCTAGACTCAGGGGCAAGGGGCAAACTGGTTTAATGGCCTCTGAGAATTCCAGTTCACTCATGGAGTGGACCAGGAGACCAGGAGCTCTCAATATTGCCAAAGTGCCTAAAACTGGCTGGCCAGAGCTGCCAAAACCCATGGAAGGGTGAAGAAGACACCAGAAATGTCTTTGCAATCTCCCTACAACCAATAGTGGATGTGAACAAATAGGAGAAGGGCAGAGGTCTCCAGATGTGAGAGCTCATCAATGTCAAGTCCATCTTGAACAGGAAGAGAAACTAAAATACAAGCTTGGGTTTTTAGACTGCAAACATCACCTCCAGCTACCACTAAACCAGACTCAGCAGGAAGGTACCAAAATTCTGAGCCACTGGCAGCTTCTTTGAGAGACTCCTGCCCTGTGCTTCCTCTCAAGGCAGGACAGACTTGATTCTGGCCTCCTGAACTGCGCCCAGTCCCCAGAAGAGCCAGTCTCATTATAAAGAGAAGCCCAACTGGGAGACCTGCCCACGGGTTAGCTACAGTACAACATACACCGAAAAGAAGGGCCACCTGGTATGGCTCTCTGACCACTATCATTTAAAATGGTGTCCCTCAATTGAAGAGACACCACTTAAAAAGGAAAGTGACAGTCTCCTCTCAGACCACAGCCCTGGGTAGTAACATCCGTTACTGGGGAGACATCTTGGAGAGGAGTCTGCCTTTCTCGTCCCACCCTTCCCCCAAAATAGGCATTGGATCCATTTGCTTCTTCTTCCCAAGGATACAGCTCCCAACTGATGCATGACTAGTTCCATGGGAAACATTAGGCAAACCACCAAAAATATTGAATATTTGTCTGAAGCTTCTGGACAATTTTAAAATGTTTTTCATGAAACTTAGTCTTCCCTCCTAGTGTCAGCTACCTTTTCTCCCTTATAATCTGTTTATAATCCCCTTGCACTTAAATTTCTCAAGCCCACTGACAGCTTTCCAGAGGCCTCTCAGCCATCCAACTCATCGTCCTTTCCCCAAACTAGAACAGACAGGAAAAGTGCAATGGCCTCTGGTTTTCCTCCAGATAGGAATATGGGGGTGGGATAGTGTCATGGGTTGAATTGTGGGTTGAAGTTCTAATCCCAGTACGTGTGTATGTGACCTTATTTGGAAATAGGGTTTTTGCAGATGCAATAAAATGAACATGAGGTCATTCTTGAATAGAGTATGGTCTAAATCCAATGACTGGCATCCTTATAAGAAGGTCACATGGGCCAGGGGCGGTGGCTCACACCTGTAATCCCAGCACTCTGGGAGGCCGAGACAGGTGGATTGTTTGAGCTCAGGAGTTCGAGACCAGCCTGAGCAAGAGCCAGACCCCGTCAGCCGGGCATGGTGGCACATGCCTGTAGTCTCAGCTACTCTGGAGGCTGAGACAAGAGGATGGCTCGAACCCAGGAGTTGGAGGTTGCTGTGAGCTAGGCTGATGCCACGGCACTCTGGCCCGGGCAAGAAAGTGAGACTCTGTCTCAAAAAAAAAAAAAAAAAAAAAGATCACATGAAGACACAGGGACACTGAGACGCACAGAGAACACCAAGTGAAGATAGAACAACTCAGCTGCAAGCCAAGAAGTGGCAAGAATTGTGGGCAACCACCAGAAGCTAGCAGAGAGACGAGGGAACTGTGAGAGAATAAATGTCTGCTGTTTTAAGCCACCCGATTTGTAGTAATTTGTTATGGCAGCCCTAAGAAACCAATACAAAGGAGAACACAAAAAGCAGAGAGATCTGTCCTCCCTCTGGCCCTCCTTCCCTCCACTTCCTCCCAGTCCTTTGGGATGGGCGGCTTCTTATGCCCAGGAGAAGCACTTGGAGACATGAAGGCCTGGTGCCTGACAGCCATGCCTACCCCACCCCTAACCACACACACACACACACACACACGTGTGCGCACACTCAGGCACTCAAAAGGGGAGACTTACCTCGCTGGGCTCAACAATAGCCACGTTCTCTGCACCCACCTTCCTCTTCATGCGGGCGGCCATGCTGATCCCACCGCTGCCCCCGCCCAGCACCAGCACCTCGTAGTGGGTCTTGGCTGCGCAGCTGGCCCCCGTGTGCAGCTGAAGGGGGCCGGCCTGCTGAGAGCCCAGCCTGAGGAGGCAGGCAAAGAGCCGGGCGTGGGGCCTGGACACCAAGGTGACCAGCGGAGACATCTTCAGGTGGGATCAGGCTAGAAGGGAACAGACGGGGCTGAGTGCCAAGGCAGAGACCACCATGGGACCAAGGCGTTGTCTGTTGGAGAGGAAGGGGGAGCTGACATGTGATCCGCTCCAGCTGGTCCCCGCCATCTCTCAAGACCGCTTTCCTCTGGCTGTGGTCCCCAGGTACCCTGGGAGCACTCGATTAGTAGCTAACAACCGGCTAGGCTTTCCATCTCTCTCCATTCTCCTACCATCAGGCCATTAAGGACTTTATCTGAACCAGGTATCCCCTACTCTTTGAATCTTCCCTAATAACTCGTCTGTACCCATCCTCGTCCGTCCGTAAGACCCAGGGCACCATCCGGCTGTACCCAGCTGTGGCCCATTCTCCTCTCAGGCACGCTCCTCAATGCTTTCTTTGGCTTTTCAGTCCATTGAAACGGACATCTGAGTCCAGATAGACACCCGTAACATTCCTGGAGGTCAAGGATCCCTGAGACTTTGCTGAAGCAGAAATAGTCCGGCAAGAGACCCACCTTCTGCCACTCAGGGTTCTGACTGTGGCAGTCAGGGCCTCGGCCCCCACTCAGAGCCCTCCTGGCTTCGCTTACCCAGGGACGTACAATGAAATAACGCAGGCAAAGGCCCTCCACCCCTTCAGCAATTTCAACCAGGTGATTTAAAAAAGCCATAAAAGGAGCCCTGCCTGGTATCATAAAGTTATATTTTATGTAAAGAATCTGCACTTGCGGCTGACCAGCCTTTTATTACAGCCAATTCGGCAAACAATTTCTCCTCAGTACTTCCTCTGAGAGACGCACTTTTACATTTAGGAAAACACGTTTCTAAGCTGAGCAGCTCGTGCTTTGGCAGAGAGGAAACGAAGGCTTCTCAGAGACTGGCCTGTGCTTCCCCTGTGCATAGACTTGGCCTGACCTCTAGGCCCCCACCCACCTGTATAACTTTAAGGGCCACACTGAGGATCTCTCCCTCCTGGGTATTACAGTGCCCCACGTTCTACGGCCAAGTTCAGTCCTTCAGGTTCAACACCGCTCCAAGAACTCTTATTAACGTGCAAATGCCCAGCCAGGGAACAACGCTTCTAGTTGCTAAGGTCACTAACATCTTAATGGAACAATTTAATTATATCATTTCCCCCCACTCCCTCCTCCCCCACTGGAGAAGAGGAAGGCTGCCGAGAGGATTAGAGAAGGCTGAGAGGGGAAGGGGGCCAGGAAAGAAAGAAGGGCAGGCCCTGGAGGGGAAAAATGACGGGCGGTGGGAAGGAGGAGCCAGGGGTGCTAATTTTAGTTAAGATTAACTCTATTTCAGAGTTTTGGCACCACTGACAATTTCCTCAATATTTCATATCTGAGAAGCAACCCAGAGCTGGAGGGAGGGGATTCGGAGGCCCCCAGTAAGGAGGGCAGGCTCATACATTGTTGCTGCCAAGTCTAAAATCAATGCAACCTTTCTAGAAAATAACACTTATCATCCTTGGGCCCTGTGTTTCCATTTCTGAGAATCTAGTCCAAGGAGATAACCTCTAATACTGAAGAAGAAACACTATTACAAAGGTATTTTTCACAAACTGACCCATAATATGTCAACCTTCTGTTAACTGGTTTGTGGACTAGTCCTGATTATGTCCTAGGGACAGAAAAAAACAACTACAAGCTCCGTACCAGCCAGGGAAGGCTCAGGTCTCCAATTTAATATGGGGGCGGAGAGCAGTCTGAATGTCAGAACACTGGGGAAAGGATAAGTAAAATATGGTACGCAAAATGACTTCGGTGGTCTTTTAAAATTATGTTTACAAATAATACATAAAATGCTTATGTTATGATCAGGATACAAATTGGAAATGCAATATTATCTCAACTATGTAAGAGAAAATGCATTGGAGAAAAAAAAAAGACAGCCAAAATCTATCTTAGCACTGGGTAAGTGGTTTTCTCTGGGTTTTAGAATAATGAGTGATTCTGATTTCTTCTGCTTTTCTGTATTTTATAAAAATTTTTACTATATACATATCAATGTTAATAAAATCTTCATTTTGATGGTAGTAACTAACAAATACTAAGTCATTTACATAAGCATTTAACTTGTGAGTTGCCCACCATTATCATCCCCTTTTACAGATGGTAAAACTGAGGCAGGTAGCAGTTAAGTGATTCTCTCAAGGTCATACAACCCATAAGTGCTGCCCTGTGATTTGAACCCAGGCCTCTACTTTAGACCTCTACACTATGCCATCTGTGATCTTTAGAATAACTATGTATCAACAACAACAAAACAATGCTTGTGTGATAATGTTAAATGGAAAACAAAAAGCAAATATATCTCCCACAACTTCCCAGAAAAGGGACACCATGTTTTCACGGTCCTGACACTGTATCTTAGCCCCATGGGTGGAGGAGGCCTGGCTAAGTTTCTTTTTTCCAGCCACTCAGTCTGAGGTCATTTGACCTCCTAGCTCCCTTCCAGCCTAACACGCTGTGGTTCTTCTCTTGAAAGTTAAGGCGAATATTTCCCCACTCAGCCAAGAAGGCTGCTTCTGTCTTATTTCAGCAGCGACTCATAGCCTGTTTCTGGATTCAGTATTTATAGACGCAATGTCCTCTGAACTGGTTTCATCAGCATCATTAATAACAACCACGAAGCAGAACGTCCTGGCCTTTGCAGTCAAATTTCACTTTCCAACTATAAACAACAATTCCAAAAATACAAAAGAATGCGCTAGTTTCGAAAAATACAAAAGAATGCCAAGTTTCGAAACTCCCAAAAATCTCAGTAACTCTCTCCACCTAACAGTGTAACATCATCTAAACTTCCAGATCAGCAAACCTAGAACCATAATCTAACACCGTTTGTGGAGAAGGCAGTGTAGAGTCAAAGACTAGAACCACCCCAGGGCAATGATGAATAAGCATAAGTTTTTTAAATGCCACTTTGGAACTGTGGCATGATAAAAAATATATTTGGTCCTTATTCCGGTTCCTATCACAGAACTCCTGAAACCTTTGGAATTTTCTGAGTGATAGGAGTAACTTTTGTTGTTCAAAACGAGCCCCTGAGTTTGTGTTAATGAGGTGACCAAGGGTGGGACCCCTAGATAGATCAGGATGGGAGCTAGTCACCAGAAAGACCAAACACGTGATTGTGATTAGGAGGCTGGAATTTTCAGCTCCACACCTGATCTCCAGGAGGGGAGGGGCCTGGAGGCCAAGTTCTAGAAAAACTCTAGAACACGGAGCCAGAGAGCTTCCAGGTCAGTGAACACATTGTGCCGGGAGGGCCGCGAGCCCTTGGCCTACATATCTCTTCTATGATATATTTGGCCATTCCTGAGTTGTATCCCTTTTAATAAACCAGTAAACATAAGTAAAGTGTTTTCCTGAGTTCTCTGAGTAGTTCTAGCTAATTATCAAACCCGAGGGGGGATCGTGGGAACCCTGGAATTCGCAGTCAGCCGGGCACAAGTGTGGGTCACCTGGGGACCAGAAGCAGATGCGCTGCCTGGCTGGCATCTGAGGTGGGGACAGTCTGTGGGACTGAGCCTTTAACCTACAGGGTCCGTGCTAACTCCAGGAAGTAACGTCGGAACTGAATTGAACCGTTGGGCACTCAGTGGGTGTCAGAGAACTGACTGGTGTTGGGAACCGTACGTTTTGTGTTAGAAGTAGTGTCAGAAAATATCACTCAGGAACCAAAATAATTTCTGTTGTTGACTTAAGTCAATTGCTTCTGTCAGCTGTCTGTTTTTCTGATTGTTGCAACAGCCAAACAATCTTAACCAGAAAGCAGAAGAAAAGAAAGGAAGGCCAAACTCGACCCTGAAGTCAGCAGAGAAGAAACAGAAAACCTCTGTCAACAAAACAATCGAGGAGTATAAATCTAATATGACTTCTTAGTCTCCCTAGAGGACAGCCTGAAACATATATACTTGTTAGTTTAAGAAATAAGAGTTAATTACCAATGATACAGAAGAATGCAACTACTTTATGTCTACATTCTTATAAGGTGAAACACACTTTTAAAAAATCGATAAAAAGGCAAATTTAGTTTTTACTTAACAAGTGGCACGTGTGATATATTTTATAATTAAATAATATCATGCTTTTAAGTCAGATAAAAATCCCTCTATTAATTCTAAATCAATTGAATGCCTCCTTCAAAGCATCCAAATAAATGCTCTGATATATCCATAGTCTAACTGCAGAAGTAAAATCCCTGCTGATTGAAAGTTAAGAGAGCTGCCTGGTCATCTACTTACATCACCGGCCACTGGCTCCAGGCCAAGGTCTGGACAAGTCTTTGAACACCACACCTTTCCTCAGCAGCCCTTGCTGGACAGGCAGTACAGGCTGCCTGTGTCAAAAACTTCCTAGTCTCATGTCACATGACATCACGTGTAAGCCGCTAAAATTATAACATTCGTTGGAAAGGTCCACCAAGCCGGCAGGCTTGCAGTCAATCCTGTAGCTATTTCTGTTTCTGAGGAAACAGTGAGTCTTTTTACAGTTCTCAATTGTTTTATCTTAAGCCTAGGCCAGGCTGGGCCCACTTTGCTCTGATTTTCAATAACCACAGAGCCAACCTTTAACAGACCACCTTTGAAGAACACTTTCAAAATCAAAGCGGAAAACAAACAAGAAACAGCCTCAGCTCTTGTCCCCCACCCATTCCTCCCATCAGAACTGGGCCGAGTTGTCACTCTGGATCCCTGTGGCTTCCAGTCTCTGAGGCAAGAGCGAGCCTTGTTTACACAGCATGGGTCAGGCTTACAGCTAGTGCCCAGGTGGTGAGATGCCTGGAAGACCTCTCTTCAACCACATCCTCCCACTTGGGCTTTCTGGGCCTATTTAATTAAGTCAGACCTAACATTATCATCAGTTATTTATACCTCATAACCAAATTATTTCCAGAAGAGAGGATTTGATAAGAAAATGTAGGAAAAAATTATCACCATCATAATAGCTAACATTTACTGAGTGCTTACTATTAATAGTTATGTTGTCTCAGAAACTCCTCACAACTCTGTAAATAGTATCCCCATCTTACAGAAGAGAAAATTGAGGCTTAGAATAGGGTTAGAGAACTTGCCTAAGGTCACATTACTAATTAAGTAGCAGAATTTAATTCAAACTACCTGATAAATCCAGGAAAAATGCCTACTGGCTGAATTTTATTCTCATTCAAATTTAAAGCAACTTGGATGGGAGGGAATATATGGTATTAAATTTTAGCTTACTAAGTAAATTGAAAAGAAGAAAATATGAGGTTTTTTTGTGGGTAAGGTACAATAATAGTACTGATTTAGTTTTTTAAGAGACTTTTTTTTATTTTTGGCCAGGGTGGTTCATGCCTGTGATCCCACCACTTTGGGTGGCCAAGGTGGGATAATTACTTGAGACCAGGAAATTGAGGCCAGGCTGAGCAAGGGTGAGACCCCCAGACCCTACAAAAAATAGAAAAATTAGCTGGGCATAGTGGCATGCACCTGTAGTCCCAGCTACTCAGGAGGTTGAGGCAGGAGGATTGTTTGAGCCCAGGAGTTTGAGGTTGCTGTGAGCTATGATGATGCCACTGCACTCTAGCATGGGCGACAGAGCGAGACCCTATCTCAACAAAAAAAAAAAAGTCTTTATCTTTTAGAAATATACACTGAAATTCTAACAGTTAAAATGATTTAGAATTTGCTTGAAAATATTTCAGGAGAGTGTGTAGGAGTGTAGGTGAAACAAGATGGGTCACGGGGTGTCAGCAACTGGAAGGTAACTGATGTATATATATGGGCGTTCCTTGAGGTGATCTGTTTTCTTATATGTTTGAAAGTTAAAATGAGTGAAAAAATGAGAAGGAAAAAAACAAAAATCATAGAAACAGTGCCTCAGAGTGGAAACTGGCTTTGCAGAAGTTAAGAAGCACAGTAGAGAAAACACAAATTACCTTAGAGAATACCTAAATCCTCATGAACACACTAATAGTAGAAATACAGATGTTACTGCTGGTGAGGGCTCAGAATGAAATAAGAAACATGTTATTGGACACTGGAGAAAAGGGATCCATGTTATATAGTGGCAGAAAGCTTCAGAGAATTGCACTTCGGTGGAAAGTGGAATTTGTACAGCAGTTCCTCCTTTAGCCGTGCGGAATATGTTCCAAGACCCCTAGTGGAAGCTTGAAACCTCAGATAATATGGAACCCCAGATATATCGTGTTTTTTCCTAGACATACAGACCTATGATAAGGTTTAGTTTGTAAATTAGGCACAATAAGAGATTAAAAACAATAATAAAATAGAACAATTATAACAATATGTCAGCATCACTACTCTTCTACTTTGGGGCCATCATTAAGTATTATAAAATAAGGGTTACTTGAACACAAGCACTGCAATACTGCAATAGTCGATCTGATGACAAGATGGCTACTATGTAACAGGCGGGTAGCATATATATCACGGAGACACTGAACAAAAGGATGATTTATGTCCCAGGCAGGACAAAGTGGGACAGCATGAGATTTCATCATGCCACTCAGAATGACACACAATTTAAAACTTATGAATTGTTTATTTCTCAGATTTTTCATTTAATATTTTCAGACCAAAGATGACCATAGGTAATTGAAACTGCAGAAAGCAAAAAAATGGATGGGGGGTGGGGACTATTGTAAAAGATTAAATTGAACATTTAGCTGAAGAGATTTCCAAGTGAAGTACTGAAGATGCAGCCAGAGTTTTCCTTGCTGCTTTTAATAAAATGCAAGAGAAAAGAAATAGACTGAAGGATTAAATATTGAAGAAAAATAAACTAGAACTACGCAGCTGCAAACACATGCTACATTTCATGAAAAAGGAAGGATGTCCCAGAGGGCAGAGCTGAAAACCACAGAGAATCATTCCCAGGCCTTAAAACCAAATGGAATTTGTCCAGTTGGATTTTGAAATTTCTTGAGACTGGTGATTCCTTTTTCCCTCCTATTTTCTCCATTTTTAACCAAAATGTCTTTAATTTTTATCCTATGCCTATTCTACCATTGTATTTTGGAAGCAAATAACCTGTTTCTTTAGTTTTACAGGAATTGTTCCCTAGAACAGATCATACTCAGAACCTCATCTATACATAATTAAATTATTTAGATGATGAAATTGAAACTTTTGAGCTAATGAGACTGAGATTAGAATTTGGACTTGAGTTAATGCTGTAATGAGTTGAGACTTTTGGGGAACTGGACTGGAGGAAACAATATTTTGCATGTGGAATGGGCATGGATCTCTGGGAGCCTGAGTGTAGGCTGTGACAAGCAAAACAACGCTCCGCTCCACCCCCGCCCCCCAAAGATGCCTTAATCCCCAGAACATGTGAATATGTTCCCTTACATGGCAAAAGTGACTTTGTAGATGTAATTAAGTCAAGGACATTGAGATGAAGAGAGTAGCCTGCATTATCCAGGTAAACCCAATGTAATCTAATCACACAGATCTTTAAAAGCAAGAAATCTTTCCTAGCTGTGGTCAGAGGCAGACATGACCATGGGACAATGGTCAGAAAGATGAAAAGTTGTTGGCTTTGAAGATGGAGTAAGGGGGCCAGGAACCAAAGATGTAGGAAGTATCTACAAACTAGAAAAAGAAAGGAAATAGATTCACCTTTGGAGCTTCCAGAAGAAGTGCAGCCCTGCCAGCACCTTGATTTTACTAGTAAGACCTGTGCCAGACTTCTCAACTACAGTGTTGTAAGATATAAATCTGCAATAGGAAACTAATACATATATCATCATACTTAATCTTCACAATTCCATGAGATAGATATTGTTGTTCCCATTCTCTGAAACTGAGGTTCAGAGAAGTTAAATGACATGCTAGTTAAATTCACACGCTGAGACGGGAGGATCACCTGAGACCAGGAGTTGAAGACCAGCCTGGGCAGCATAGCAAGACCTCATCTCTATAAAAAATAAGAAAAATTATCTGGGCATAGTGGTGCATGCCTATAGTCCCAGATGCTTGGGAGGCTGAGGCAGGAGGATAACTTGACCCCACGAGTTCGAGGCTGCAGCGAGTTTTGATCACACTACTGCACTACAGCCTGGCAACAGAACGAGACCCTGTTTCTAAGAGGAAAAAAAAATCTGCAAACTGGAATATAAACCCATATTTTTGGAAGCCAACTCCAACACCCCTTCCTCTAGTCCAGAAATGATGTAGGGTTAGAAAATAAAGGTACCCCATATTTTGGCAACTCTTCCTGAGAAGATGGCCAAAGAGCTCAGTGCTATACTCTTAGTATACTGCAAAGGTTTTCTACCTATACCACCAACCATCTGGACCACCCCAGGGAAGGACAAGAAGGGCCCAGAGAATGTCAGTGGGGACAGATGAGACCAGAGTCTAGAAACAGAGTCTGAAACCATCCAGAGGTTTGAATCTCTCTGGGAAAGTAGATGCGTCAAAATGTCAACAAATAACTGAGTGACTATAAGAAAGTTCCAAGAAGGGAAAGGTAGGTAATATGACTGTAGAATCGGTGTGGGCTAGAGGGACTAGAGAAGCTGGGCCTCAGACTAGACTTTGGGCCACAGCTAAGATAAGGAACCAGGAAAGGCCATTTCAGGAAGATATAATAGTTGAGAAGAGGAGGAAGGACTAACATGTACTCCGTTCCACTAGAATGCATGCTTTCAGTGCAAGGGCCTGATGTGACATGTTCACTGTTTTATCCCCAGTTCCTAGTACAGCAGCCAGTACAATGAAGGATCTTAGTAATATTTGCTAAAAAGAATGAATTAACTGATGGCTGGATTTATTCTATACCTTTATATGCCTGACATATGTACAATGAATGAAGGTAGAACTTCATTCCAAAAAAAGTGTATTGAGTACAGAGGAAAACACAAAGTGCTAGGACACATCCCTATTCAAGCTAGAAAGAGAAAGATGTGCGTACATCTAACTAGCCATAGCTCCAGTGGCAGAAGCAAAGTGCCATGTAATCAATATGAATCAAATACCATTAGATGTTTTGATGAAGCATCATCGATGAAAGCTTGAGGAAACAGGTGGAATCTGAGCAGGAGCTAAAAGACTGGCAGCATTTTGGTAAGTGGAACTTGTACGGAAGGGCACACCAAGAGGAGGAATAGCACAAGCAAATGAATCAAGAGGTGGTGACTGCCCTCCAGATCTCTCTCCACCCTTCTCTGCCCGTGCTCCGAACCCTGAGAGCACACCTGTAAGGTGTTCAACTGGCCTCCCTTGTCCTCTGCCTTCCTGTTGGGTTCATCGAATGGAAGGCATTACTAGAAGATCAGAGGTTGGAAAAAGAGGGAGGTCAGGCTATATACTCTCCAGCCCCCTCTCTGCCAAGCCTCTGCTCAGCAATAGCCGCATCCCTCAGCCGAAGGCCTTGGCTCCTGTGGGGTGGCCCTCTCCTCAGCTGTAGCTCTGTCCATCCTTCTATGCATCCTCGAGCCCCAAACCAATACAATTGCTTCACCCTCTTCTTGCTCATTTCCCTTAAGCCTGCCCAAGCCTCTGTAAATAGTTATTTCATTAAGCCCTCAGTAAAAACACTTTCATCGTGCCAACGGTTTCCCAGATACGCTGTCTGATAAGACAGGGAAGCCCAGCTTATCAGTCAGGCAGTGTTTGGGCAATGGCAGGCAGGCCAGATTTGACTGACTTTGAAATGACAAGAAGGAAATATCTTAACCGTATTATGAAGGGCCCTGCCAAGACACTGAGGCCTTCCATGGAAAAACAAAGCTCTGGAAAGTGATAGAACAAAGAGGGCAGCCTAAGAGGAATCCAGTGTGGAGCAAATTAAGTTGGAGGAGAAACAAAACCAGTTTGGTAAATCAGTTAGGAGACATTGCAGGGTTCCAGGTGTGAGTGATAGGGCCTGAATTAGGTGTTAGCATTAGAAATGCAAATAAAGATTCAGATAAAAGAGAGGATGGGAAAAAAGAATGATTTCGGAGAAGTAGGAAAGGCTTCTGGGAGAAAAACAAGTCAAAGCTGACACCCGGGCAGCTGAAGAGAAAGGAATTATGTGAACACAAACAGGGAAGTTAAGGCAGAAGCCTGTTTGAGCTTGTTGTGGACAATTGGATTTAAGGTTCTGGAAGTAGAATCAGTTGGGATGAGAATTGCCTAACTGTGGATAAAAAGGAGGGTAGCCTAGGGCAGGTGTGCACTGGGAAGAGAGAGAAATAGGATTGCGTAGGCGTATGTTACTAACAACTAGGTCTGAGAGCTTAATCCTAGACAATAGTAATCCCATCTAGGGGCCACAAAGCAGCAACCTGCAGGCCAAACGCTGTGTTTTGTTTGGCTCACAGTGTTTTCGTGAATTTTGAATTAGTTGCCAACATTACAAATTTTGGAGATCTCGCCAAAAAAATTCCATATGGTTGGCCTCTGGCAACACCAAGCCCACATTCTCACATGGAAACCCTTGGCTGGAGCTGAGCAGTCACTGGCATCTCCATCCTGCACAAGTTTCCAGTTCACCCCAGCCCCACCCAGCCTCCTTGCTCATTTAAGTTACCTGCCCAGCCCTGGTGTGTATTTGAGCTTGCCGTCCCTGCGATGGCAGTGAGAGTCCTTGGAAGTTCTTAGTGAAACTGGATTTAGAAAGATTTACACACTGCTAAATTTGACTGGCTTTTAAAAAAATAAAGGAAGACTTAGAAAGATTCCCCCGGGGAAACTGACAGGACGAATTGGAGCAATTCGGTTGAGCTCAGCATTCTTGAGTGTTTACTACATGCCAGGCATTGTGCTCGGCACTGCAGAGCCAGCAGTGAACGAGAAGAGTCCATCTATTGCAACAGGAAAGGCCAGGAATGCGAAAATCCATTAGGTGGCTGTTTCGGAAATTGAGGCACCAGTAAGAGCTGGTGGGAACTGAGATGAAGCCGTGAATGTGAGACACGTGGTGAAGGAAGTTTTGCAACAATTAGCTGTATGGGATAAAGAAGAAGGAGGAATGTGAACTATGACATTACGTCCATGTGTTCAGGCAGATATAATGGAGAGGATGTAACAGTACTGGATTTCTCGAAACGCAAGAAAGGTCCAAAGTAGAGTGAGAGAGAAGGAAATCACCCGCCTTGAAAATCCACTGAGTGTTGTTCCGTGAAGGCATTAACTGTGTACCCTTCCTCTTAGCACACCTCCTCTTGAGTAATGGCAGCGTTTCCTCGCCTGCGTGGAACTGGATTACTATATTGTTAACAAATAAGGAAAACGGAGCAATCTTAGCCCTTCAGGGCGATGTTGGAACCCTCCCTCTGGAGCTGTTATAAACCCAAACATTCGTTTAAATATTAAGCTATGAATCAAGTCCAGTTGTGGACCAGAACTGAGTCATCAAAGAAACAGGAGCAATCATATGCAGCTCTCTGATAATTCAAGGTTTGGAGCCACAGTGGGATTCTTTAGTTCCCTAACTCATTAGGGACAAACTATGGGAATTTTCTTTAAAGAGTTACTAATTAAGAGTCACTAATGAAAATTCCAGTGAAACAGTAGCTCCCTTTGCTACTGAGAAATTTCCTTCAAGTTTCCCTAGCCTATAGTTTTTATAATCAGAGAAAGCATTATAATGGGAGGACTGACAATTTCACTGAACCAATGCAATTGCTAAGCAGAAAACAAAAAGTATATTTACATAAGGAAAATACTTGCATTCGGGCTCCAGAAAAGGAAAAAAATAAGTCATTCAATTGGATTATTTCAATTGAAAGTTAAGGGTTTTGACTGAATTCTATGGGGAAAAAAAAGCCTTGTTTTTCCGCTTGCTTTAGCCAGTGGGGACTTGACTTCTCACGTTCTAGTGTATAAATAAGCACAACTCAGCTCCCCTTCAACCCCACCATTCACAGTTAGCCTCTGGTCAAGTATATTTGAGGTTTCCTTTCAAAGTCTTCATGTGCCTGTGTGTGCCCATCTGCAGACTACAGAACCCAGTTCCCTGGGAAAAGAAGCCTGATGTGGAATTACATTGCTACCAGTCACACAGCAGGGATCAATTTAGGCCTTGGTTTCCTGAATCTGTTAAATGACCCCAGAAAAATTACTCATCAGCCTCGGGAGTCTCTCATGCAAGGAGACTCTGAATGGTGCAATTTCATTGTAAACAGGGACTGACCAATTACCCAGGCATATCATTCCCTGGAATCCAGTGTGTGAGGTCCTAGCACAATGAGAAAAGATTCTTTAATTCCGAGGTATACATTTGTTCTTTGAACATTGTTGGAGGAGATGCTGAACTCAGTCCTTTAATGGTTAGAACAGAATGAGATGCAGACAAGATACCAGGTCTGGTGTGCTGGTTTCCCTAACAGTGAGAGTCTCTATGTCCAACTAGATGACACAGGTCCACATTGCAGGTAGGGCTCTTCCTTAGCCATTCCAGGCCATACTATCTTCATCAATGGGATAAAGGATTGGGCGGGCTGGCTTCAAGGAAGGAAGGGTCCCTTCCTTTTCTAAAGCTTTGTGATCCTCTAAATGAGGAGAAAAGGGAGATGAAGGTTCACAAGTTGGCATTCAAACAGCAACAAGTAGACGTTTGTTCGGCTAACTCTTTAGATTGATCAGAGCTGTGAATTACTGTGGCAAAAAATGATAAGGGTTTATATCCAGACCTGGAACATAATCAAAATGAAAACCATTCCTCTCAGTCTCTGTCCCCAGGTGCCACACCTGCACCATTATCCACGGTGATTCACCGGGCAGCCGCTGTGAGTAGGTGCACTAACCCAGGCATAATAAAAGCATTTGGAAAAAAATCATTTGTTGAAAGCTTGCTATGTGACGGGCATTATGATATGTGCTTTACATAATTTCTCACAGCAACCAGAGAGGTGGGAATTATTATCTCCATCTTATAGGTGAGGAAACAGTGACTGCAGGACCTGAGCAAGTCACTTAACCATTTTGAGTCCATTTCCTGAGTATAAAATAAGCGGATGTATCTAACTGACATTGAAGACCTTATTACTCTGATTTGAAATCAGCTTAGAATTGGTCACCTGGACCTTGGCTCATGATTATCATCCAAACTCAGATGGCCAGAGAATGAGACAGACCCTCATCCATCTCAAGCATCATTCACGTGCTCACAGAAACACAAAACCACATTTACTAGACTCAGTACTTTCTTGAGGAGCTCTCACAATCTGTACTCTAAACAAGTTGGTTGTTAAAACACATCGTTTTCCTATGGAGACATCAGGGGCTGCCTCAGACAAATAGCCAAGGAAACAAGAAAGTATCATAGAGCAAAATCACCACAGGCCCCACTTCCAGAAGTCAGGGATGGGTTCCAGGATAAAGACACAGGTATTTCCTCTCCATTAACATGGATAAGCTGAAGCTGCTAGTTCCCAGCTAGACAGAATGAAAGTTCCCAGAGGGCTGGGCTAAGACCGAAACTTGGAAATTCATTATGATTAGAAGGGAGTCACTCCATGGCACTTAAGGATGTACCATCATCCCATCACCAACCATGTGTTTATAAAGCACCTACTATGTACAGGGCACAACAGCTAACCTGGGTCATTTGCTGAAGACACCAAGTTCTTTTCCTAACAGTCAGACTTGTAAAAGTAAATATAGCTTAAATGACCTCAGCCAGGATCCAGGGGACCATACAGAGTGTCTGTGGAAAGAAAGTATGTATAAGACTCTTCCGGGCAGGTGGGGTGCACAGTAGTACTAATTTGCTAAGGCCATCACAACAAAATGCTATAGACTGGATGGTTCAAACAACAGAAATTTATTTTCTCACGGTTCTGGAGACTGAAGTCCAAGACCAAGGTGTGATAGTACCGGCTTCTCCTGAGGCCTCTCTCCTTGGCTTGCAGACGACACCTTCTTGCTATGTTCTCTCACGGCCTTTTCTCTGTGCACACATTCCCCTGATGTCTCTTCCTCTTCTTATAAAGACACCACTCATATTGGAGTAGGGTCCCACCCTAATGACCTAACTTAACTTAATTACCTCTTTAAAGGCCCTATCTCTGGATACAGTCACATCCCAGGATCCTGGGGGTTAGGGTTTAACACATGAATTTGGGGGCAGGGAGGCGGCGCACACAGTCCATAACACCAGTGTTTGCCTTCCCAAAGTTACAGGCATAGACAGCACCAGCGTGTTCCAAATTTCCTGTTTTACAACGTTCTCTCCCCACCTCTTGCCCCAATTTAGCACTTTCACAGAGTAAATCACAGGGATGGTTGGCTGAATCTACTTTTCTTTATTAGTACCATCCACATTTGTTAGACTACAGAGACTTTTAAGGTTGGGAATTAAAAAGCAACTAGTTGGCTTCAGGCCTAATCTGGGACGCTTTTAGCAAACTACCCACAGTGCCCCTATTACCAAATCTTCAGAGTCAGAGAGGAGTTATGTAGCAGGGAGTGGATCAGGGAAAGGTGAAAAGAAAAGAGGAAAGAGGAATGTACATCTACACCCAGAAATGCCTCATCATGGGTCTGTGTCCATTCATAGTAAGACATTTCCTGTGTTACAACACATCGGATTAACAAGCCTCGACACAGGCAACATGGAGGAGAAACTGTTCTGCAACGAAATCCTGGTTTCCTTTCTACACTCAACTTCATTTTCTTTGGCAGAACACCACACACAGATCCATGGGCTCCGGCTGACATTTCAAGCACGCCTGGTCCAGATGTGTTTATATATTTGTTCAACCAGTTTTAAAAAAAAAAAACCCTCAAATTTAAACAGTCATTCCCTAAACCACCAGCTGTCTCCTTGATGAATTTTGTTTTTTAGTTGTAGTTACAAGCAACCTCTTCAACTCATGTATTCATTCAATAAATATTTACTGAGTGCCTTCCATGTACCAGGTTTGGGGATACAATGGTGATGGCCATAAGCTTGGGAGGGATACAGACAAGTTCTAGTAAATGGTATCTACTTCACCTCTCTGTACCAGATGAGTGCTGGTTGCCTTAAATACATGGGAAGGTGCTATTATCTCCACTGTACAATGAAGAAGCTGAGGCTCAAAGAAGTTCCAAAGCCAGGGTCATGCTGGACCTTGGAAGTGTCAGTGGATGTGTCAAGCCCAGAAGCCAAGTCATCTGACCTCCTGACTTCCTGAGCAGTGCCCTTTCTACTATCAGGGGATTTTAACCTAAGGGCCATGAACTTCTATGAAAAAAAAATTTATGTCTATTTTCACTAATATTTAACATTTACACCTTTTATTTCATTAATATTTAATTAAAATTTAACATTTTCTTCAATTATGTACGTTGGCAACAAACCACAGGAGTATTAGTAGTACCTAAGACTTCATCGCCAATAGAAATCACAGTTATTTTCTTATTATACAAGTGTTGCCTATGTCTTGAAATATTGTTTATGCTCTTTACTACTTCAAAATTATGGTAGTTATTAGGTCCACTGCTAGATCTCATTATTTAATAAAGCATTAGTTTTTTTTAAAAAGGCACATATATTACTATAGCATAAATTCTTTTAATATTTTGACAAGTGTTTTGCAATTAGTTTCCTTTATAATACTCTACCTTTATTTTATACCTTTAAAAGTATTGCTCTGAGAAAGGGGTTCTTAGTCTTCCCAGGGCTGCCAAAGGGGTACATGACACAAAAACGGGTCAGAGCCCAGAGGCAGCCCAGGCAAATTCAGAGGCTTTGTCTCTGAGCAAAATGCTAGGTTGGGGTTTTAATAACTAAAATACAGATGAAGAGGAAAGGAAAGGAGCCCTGATTCCACCAGAGGACCTTTTCCACCAATTCCGGTTCGGCACATGCTCTAAATGCTCTCCCCTACAGTTTCCAGCCGCAGGTGACCCATGGAGGGCCCTTCTGTCCCATACGCAGTGTCGGTGCATAAATGTGTCACCCTATGGGCAGACGGGCGGTATCAGCCTCTGACCCCCGAAGGCTGAGCACCCACCCCCGCTCCGGGACTGTGATGAGTGACAGTCAACAAGTGGAAAGCGCCAGAAATCTCCACACACCAAATCTACGGATATTTTGGTTTTTAACCGCCCTTCGCAGGTCGCCCTCTCAGCTCCACGAAGCTCCGATACTCGGAGAAGGAAGCAAAAGTCCCAAGACCCGGGTCACAGACAAGGGAGGCAAAAGCTGCAGGTGCCCGGGGGTTGGGGAAAGAAAGTTTGGAGCGCTGCGCAATGAGTCTGCGGAGTCCCAGCTGCGGAGGCAGAGCTGGGCCAACAACGAGCCTCACTGGTGATCTCCGTCCCCGCCCTGTTCCCCTCCCCTGGCCGAGGGCCCGAGATCGGCTCCCGGATGCCTCTTACCCAGGGGTGAGCGGAGCCTTCCGCCACTGCGTTGGCACAGCAAAAACTGCTGGTCCCTTCTGGGGCTCAAGGCCTCTGCTAGGGACCCGCCCGCCCTCCGCGCCCTCCAGGCGGTGCCTGGAGGCGGGGAGAGCGAGGCTCCCCCCAGGAAAGGTCGGGAAGTTCTCGCCGCTGCCCCGCCCGGCGCCGCTGCCCAGGCACCATAACCAGTGCAGACTGCGTAACCAGTGCACCGGGGCTTTGCGTGCTCGCGGAGGACAGAGCCAGGAACTGGGGTCCAGCCGGCCCAGAGAGCTGCCCGCCCGGAGGGTGAGCGAGCAGGGCAGATTAGCCCCTAACCCCAGTGCGCCCTGGAGCGCGGCCCCGCGCGCTCGTGTGCACAGAGGACACGGAGGCCACCTGACGGACCCGCCCCTGGGTGCCAACAGCTTTGCATAATCTGGACGGGCAAAGGTGGAGGTGGGGCGCTGTGGAGAGAGGCTCTGGCAATTTGCACTGGGTCCGCCAGGGTGCCCTGGGCTTCTCACCAGGTTCCCCCACGACTTCCCCAAAAGACTGCTATTCCCACGCTCATTTCACAGAGGAGGCCACCGAGGCTCAGAGCAGCTCAGTGACTTGCTTTGGTGAGCGCTGGAGGGCTACCCTCAAAGCGCGCAGGCTGAGGTCAGCTGGCTTTCAGTCTCTGGCCTCGACACAGTGTCCCATCCCATTTTCATGACCGGACATTTTCAATTGACTGTTCTTTCTACGTGAGTGCAAAGTGTAGGTCAGTGGTTCTCCACTGTATCAGATAAAGCAGCCCCTTTTTACAATAAATACAGGGTGTTCCAAAAGTCTTTACTGCAATTTCAAGCTTTAATAACCTCAGAAGTGCAACTGCTGAAAGCTTTCCAAAAAAAAAAAATCCTTTTAAAGTTTATTTACATTTCTTTTACACTTTTATTTGGCTTTGTGAATTTTTAGTAATTACTTTTAATTGTTTCAATCAACACTTTCTATCTTCAGAGGGGCCGATTGCATCTATGATAAAATCACCATGAACGAACACCATAGTTATAAATGCAAATTGTAGACCCTTATTGGCAACTTGATTCCACCTGCAGCATTGATTCTGTGACATGATTTTCTGAAATGGTGAATAATTCTGAAGCTCTGAAAAAAATAAAGTATAATCTTCTCAATTATTTCCAATAGATCTGTTCCTGAAAATTTTTGTACATTAAATCCATGCAAAAATGCTTGATATTTATAATTATCTGAGCCATTATAGAACCTAATTTATTTTACCAAAAAATGTTTTTTTGCATACTTGAATGTTGGAGCAAGGGGTGGGACACCAGAAGTTGTGCAGGTCTCTGGACGGTTTATTGTTGTACCGCACTGTTCACATAGCACAGGAGGTTGGCATCCCTGGTTCCCACTCCCTAAATGCCAATAGATTGTGTCCCAAAATTTTGATAAATAAAATTGTCCCCCCTATATTTCCAAAATTCCTCACCTGACCTCCAAGGCCCACCACACTCCCCATCCCAGTTAAGAAGCCCTGGTTTACATGGGAAGGGTGCGGACAAGAAGGAATCACAGGAAATGTGCCTACACTTGCTGGGTGGTTTTAGGTTGGTGGCTATGGAATCAGACTGAGAGTTAAGAAATAAGTCCTAAGCAAATCCCACATCCTGAGGGCTTCACGTGTATTTATTCTATCATCTCACCCAAATCCCTCCTTCCACTGCAAAAGAGAACACTTCAAAGGGGAGCAGAGGTTATAACTTGCCCATCAGACAAGAAGAAGGGAACTGAGAGTTTACTCACTGACTTATGCAGTCATTCTTTCATCCAAGAGATATTCACTGAGTCCTTTTCGGGTACATGTCAAGAAAGCCCCACACCTGCTGTCTCGGCATATGCTGTTAAAAATTCAGGCTCGATTCCTACCCATGTGATGTTTGCAGAGTAGTGGAAGTGCACTGGGGGAGATGGGAAACTAGGAGAAGCATCATTAAAGTGTGAGAAGAAGAAGTGATGGGAAGGGCTGGCACTAAGAGGAACACACCCCAATTCAAGCACATCCACAAGAAGAAAAAGCAAACTGACAAGGCTCTGGGAAGACACCGAGGCACATGAGCAGGAATGGGTGGGAACAGAGAATGGAACAGAGAAAAGGATCCTTAGTAGCACAAGAAAGGAAAGGAACAGGAGAAAGAGCAGGGCAAAGAAGCTGATCCTATTGCTATGTAGCTTTAAATAGCGCTGTCTTCTCTGCCCATTCGGCAAGCCCCACCCTCATCCCTTCCGGGCCGCAAATGCTTCCCTATGTGAGTCAGTAGCTAGAGAAACAGCTCACATACACACACACACACACGCACACACTCCACCTGACAAAACCTCCCTAGCTGGGACAGTAACCCAGTAACACAGCTTCTGCTGAGCTGCAGCGAGACTTGTGCAAGAGCTGGGGATGAGTTCCTGCTATGCACCAAGAACACATGGTGTTCAGTCTGCCAGACCGCCAGGCAGTCTCAGAGCTGGAAGGAGATGAGTAGACACGAAAATTATGTTTTATGCCTGGTTTTTAAAAGGAAGCCCCAACATCCTCCAAATGGGCTGTTTTCCTCACAGCCAACCTGCTTATCAAATAATAACTAAAATTGCTATCAGGCTACAGGGTAGCTCAAGTTTCTTCATATGTGTCATTGAAGATCAAGTTTTTTTTTAGACAAGAAGCACTAATGTATGTGGAGGTGCTTCACAAACTACAAAACTTTCTATCTGAATCAGATAGACTGATTGCTCATTGCAAGCAAGAAGCCAGCTCTGGATACCTTAAGTAGAAAGGGGATATTAAAATTCTCTCAGGGGTTCGTAGGGGTTTGTAGAACCATCAAAATGCTGGAGTAATGATGGCAGGAGATATGAATAGGAATCAGGGTGGCTCTGCAGAATCAAAAAGCAGTTAAGTACCACACCGTCTTTTAGCAGGAACAGGCTGGCTGCCTGCAACTCCCATATCATCACAAATTACTCTAGATTGAGTGACACAGATATAAAGAGAATCAGAATTCAATTCTCAGTGGAAGTGTCCAATTGACCAACTGTCTGTCAAAGCAGGGAGAGACATACTTGGCCCCTCTGACCTCCACCAGAACTATTATGATGAGTGTCCCCCAAAATGGGGAAGAGGTTAAATACCGGGCAGAAGGGGGGGGAGTGGAAGATGTCTACTAGAGGCTCCATAAATATAAAGTCTTATCATATGTTGTTTTCTGCATATATAAGAAAGGTAGTATGATAGTGAAAAATCCTCAGTCCTAGAGCCACAAAGCGTTCTGTTAAATACGTGTATGTGAGCATGCTGTAGAGCAGGGTGTGGTTCGGGCAGCTTAGACTTTCCATCCAGAGGGGTCTCCTAGGACATAGGAAAAGTACTGGATCTGGAATCAAGTCTTTCTCAGAAATTTAATCTCAAATTCTCTTTTGGGCAATTCTTTTTACCCAAATTTCCTCAATTATAAAATAGAGATAAAATCTGTCCTCCTACCACAAGGGTATGCTAGAAGAATAAACACCGTGCCTCTTGAACCATAAATACCTCAGAGTATGTGAAACTATGAAGACCAAAAGTTATCTTTGTGTTTGCACATCACTGCTCTCAAAGAGAATATACCAGTATGCCTCAGTTAACTACATGTATAAAATGAGTATTCTGAAAAGTATTTCTTTCATAGGATCCTTATGAAAATGAAATGATTTAATATATAAAAAGTGATTGCTACTATAGCTGACATAGAATAAGTGTTCAGTTAACAGTAGGTGCTAATATTACAGTTATTGTAGTTATCATGTTATTGCTATGGTTTCAATGTTCATCTCCTCCAAAACTCATATTGACAATTTATTGCCATTGTAACAGTATTAACAGGTGGGACCTTTGGGAGGTGATTAGGCCACGAGGGCTCCACCCTCATCGGTGGCATTGGTACCATTATACCAATTGGAGGAATGAGTTCCTCCGCCTCTTGCTCTGTGTCACTTTCCGTCATGTGATAATACAGCAAGAAAGCCCTTGTCAGATGCTGGCGCTGACAATATTGGACTTAATGTTGTCCAATTAATATTGGACTTCCCAGCTTCCCGAACTGTGAGCCAATAAATTTCTGTTCATTATAAATTGCCCAGTCTCAGGTATTCTGTTACAGCAGCACAAAATGGACTAAGACAGCTATTGTTGTTATTCAATGTTCAGGCATCATACTCAATGTTGAAAGAATGAAAATTTTCTAATATCAGAAGAAAGGCAAGGATGCCCACTTTCACTTGTTCTGTTCAACATAATACTGGAAGTTCTAGCCAGAGTAATTAGGCAAGAAAAAGAAATAAGAACATCCAAATTGGAAAGAAGTAAAATGATCTCTGTTTGCAGATTAAATAATCTTATATGTAGAAAACCATAAAGATTCCACACCAAAAAAAAAAAAATCTGTTAGAACTAATAAATGAATTCAGCAATGTAGCAGGATACAAAGTCAACATAAAAAATCAGTTGCATTTCTATACACTAACAATGAATACTCTGAAAAGGAAATTACAAAAACAATTTCATTTATAATAGTATCAAAAATAATAAAATAGAAATTAACCAAGGAAGGAAAAGACCTCTACCTTGAAAACTACAAAGCAATACTGAAATAAATTTTAAAAAACATAAATAAATGGAAACACATTCCATGTTCACAGATTGGAAGACTTAATATTGTTAAGATGTCAATACTACCCAAAGTGATCTACAGATTTAATACTGTACCTATCAAAATCCCAATGATGTTTTTTGCAGAAATAGAAAACCTATCATAAAATTTATATAGAATCTCAGCCGGGCGCAGTGGCTCACGCCTGTATCCTAGCACTCTGGGAGGCCGAGACGGGCAGATTGTTTGAACTCAAGTGTTCAAAACCAGCCTGAGCAAGAGCGAGACTCCGTCTCTACTAAAAATAGAAAGAAATTAATCAGACAACTAAAAATATATAGAAAAAATTAGCCGGGCATAATGGCATATGCCTGTAGTCCCAGCTACTGGGGAGGCTGAGGCAGAAGGATTGCTTGAGGCCAGGAGTTTGAGGTTGCTGTGAGCTAGGCTGATGCCATGTCACTCACTCTTGCCCAGGCAACATAGTGAGACCCTGTCTCAAAAAAAAAAAAAAAAAAATTTATATAGAATCTCAAGGAACCCCAAATAACCAAACAATCTTGAAGAAGAAGAACAAAGTTAGAGATCTCACAATTCCTGATTTTAGAACTTACCATAAAATCAAAACAGTGCGTTACTGGCATAAAGACAGACATATAGACCCATGGACTAGAGGGCCCAGAAATAAATCCTTACATAATAGTCAAATGATTTTTGACAAGGGTGCCAAGACCATTTAATGGGAAAAGAATAGTCTTTTAACAAATGGTGCTAGGAAAACTGGATTTACAAAAGAATGAAGTTGGACCCTTCCCTAATCCTGTATGTAAAAATTAAATCAAAATGGATCAAAGACATAAATGTAAGCCTTAGAAGAAAACATAGAAAGAAATCTTTGCAACGCTGGATTTGGCAATGATTTCTTATGTATGACACCAAAAGTGCAGGCAAGCAAAGACACATCGAACTTTATGAAAACTTAGAAATTTTGTGCATCAGAAGAAAGTGTCAACAGACTAGAAAACAACTCACAGAATGACAGAAAATATCTGCAAATCCTATACCTGATAAGGTATTAACATGCAGAATATATAGAGAACTCCTCAAACTCAACAAAAACAACAACAAAAAAAGATTTTAAAATGGGCAAAAGACTTGACAAAAATATACAAATGTCCAATAAGCACATGAAAGATGTTCAGCATCACTAACCATTAGGGAAATGCAAATCAAAACTACAATGAGAACCCCCTCACCCCATTTAGGTTGGCTACTATCAAAAATAAAAAGAAAACAACAAGAGTTGGCAAGGATGTAGAGAAATTGGAACCCTTGTGCACAATTTGCTTGGATGTAAAATGGTACAGCCACTGTGGAAAACAATATGGTGGTTTCTCCAAAAATTAAAAATAGAATTACCATATGATACAGTAATTCCACTTCTGGGTATATACCCAGAAGAATTGAAAGAAGAGTCTCAAAAAGATATTTGTACATCCATGTTTATAGCAGCATTATTCACAATAGGTAAAACATGGAAGCAACCCAAGTGTCCATCACAGATGAGTGGATTTTATAAAACGAAAAGAGTTATGAAGATGGATAGTGGTGGTGGTTGCAAAACACTATGAATGTATTTAATACCACTGAATTGTACACATAAAACGGTTAAGATGGTAAATTTTATGTTATGTGTGTTTTACCATAATAATAAAAGTTGAATCTGAAAGTGGGAGTGATACTCACAAGAGATGAAGCAAAAACTGGAGGAGGCCCCAATCTATCCTCAGACTCCTTCAGGCAAATGAATGTATGCTGCTGTTCCTTCTGCCTCAAGAGCCAGAGCTAGTGAGTGGGCGGCCTCCTTTGGAGCTGATATTTGGTTGCTTTTCAGTGTTGATCCCTTCAAGGTACTTCTTTCTTCCCAAACCTGCCTCATCCTAGCGGTGAGTCCCTTAATCTCTATTCCCGTGGTCTTTTATGTCGTGGTTACTTAGTATTCCCCCTAATAAAGCTATGTATAATGTAATAAATTGTGTCTCTCCAAGGAAAATATAAACCCATTTCAGTCCACGGAAACTGTATCATCTTCATCTTCTTCGAGCCAGGGCTTAGCATGTCTTTTACCTGATAAAAGTATGTTGGGCTCCATGAAACAGTTCCTAGGGTAAGAGTAAAAGTGCCAAACAGGAGCTAAAACAGGCTGCCTCAAAGGACTGTTAAAAATCCAGCAAATTCATTATTCACATTTGATAAGTACCTGGAGGGCTAGTATTCAATGAAAAACTCATGAGTGGGGGGAAGTATGGAGATCTAAGCCTTCCTGACCCCTGGAGCAGGTAGCAGTTCTTCTACTAGTTCATCTATCTCTTCTCCATGCATGTTTTGAACAAAGGAAAAGTAAGTCTAGAAAGGAGCTCTTGAGTGGCTGTGAAGTTGCATCCTCGAGGTCCTGGCCAGTGAGCATGTCCCTGGAGGGCCTGGGGACTCCCACAGTTCCAGATGAAGTATTAAGAATGGAGAGCTCTTGGCCTGATTTTGGTATGCTGTTATCCATGGGCCATTGACATACTCCTGAAAAACTTGTTGAAGCCCAAAAAGAGATGCAAATGAGTGAAAGCAGCCAGTCTCCTGCCAGTCAATAACGTTGATGCTGGGGCCACCAACCTCAACATCCAGGTAGGCCCCTACCAAGGGTATTTCTCTAGGAAACGCCACTTAAGGCTTCTTTGTTCCCTCTCAACTACCCTTTACTTTCCTCCCTCTTTCTTACTTCCATTCTCTTTCCTCTCAATGCTTTCTCGCCTTTCCCTCCCAGATATCTCTTCCTCTCCCAGGAACCTCTACTACAATCCCATGCCCAAAATGCAGTCAGCCTTGTCAGTCAGGGGAGAAGTTATGGTAAAAATGATATACAAAATTTTGATCCCTGTATGACCTGCACTGTACATTTGAAATCCAGTCATTTCATAGATAAATAGTATCCAGCTATGGCCCAGGAGATAGGAAGCCTAAGTTGTTTTTATTGTTGGGAAGAAGAAATTCAAAGCCATGCTGAAGGGTTTGTTACATATACAGATAATAGGATAGCAGGATTAAGGCACCATGTTACTCCAAGTACTAACTGGGGTCACTGCATGTGACTATTCACAGTTATAATGTGGCAACGGAGCACAGGAGGAGTTTTTGTGAATCACCTGAGTTCTGCACACATTCCTGCCTGCCCCACTGTGCAGATGCAGCCTCCTTCGCCTGCTAGCTGACGATCAACTACTCCTGCACTCCTTTCGTGCCTGCCGTTCCCTGGACACGAAAGTGCAAAGTGCCCTGTCAGCAACCACAACTTATAGTTCAATAGGACCTTTATTATGTCCCTGGCAAGAGTATGTTCCCTTTGGGGATCAGGACCTCCAACCACGCAGAGCCCAGAGTTGCAGGGAAAGAAAGCACAAAATCCTCCAGTGGGTCACTGGCAATGATGTTAAGTGGGTCGCTGTCAATGATGGTAAGTGGGACCACTTCTGCTTCCACCCCTTGGTTTCCAAGCCCTTGTATCCTTCCTACTGAGGACACAGCACTATATAGAGGTGACATAGCACCATATATCACTGACTTAATAAATGCACCATGTCCTGAAAGATGGCACTCCATCCTTTAACATCCTCTCTCAGAGCTGGGGCTTTAGTTGTGCCTTTAGACCATTCCAACAATCTATAAGACCAGTTACCTCTGGGTGTTCATGTCACAACCAGAAAATCCCATGGTCATGACCCACTCCCACATCTCCTTCACTTGAAGTGGATCCCCTGGTTGGATGCTCTGCTATATGAAATTCATACCTATGAATCAGGCATTCCCTAAATCTCCAGATAGAAGTGCTGGTTGAGGCTCTGTGGACTGCAAAACCACACAAAAATATTCATTTACTATTTGCCTTAGAGTTATGGTAACTCTCCCACTTTTTATCATAATATAGTCTGAGAGATCTGGACCTCTTGGGTTATCCCAGGAATATCATACTGACCATGACATTGAAATGACATCAAGTTGATTGGACAGGACCAGCCAGAGTGGGCAAGTACGCTAGCGGCCTTGATAAGACACAAGCATTTCAGAGGATGGGAGATAAACCCTAGGAAGACTCCAGAACAGGACATTTCAGTGACATTTTTAGAGGTCCAGAGGTTGGAGGTGTTCTGAAATATCCCTTTCTAAAGTAAAAGGCAAATTGCCGCATCTTCTAACCCCATCACCAAGAAGAAAGACAGTGTGTTCTGGAGACAACACACTATCTCACCCTGGGGATATTTTTATGACATATATACGAGATGACATAGAAAGTTGTCACGTTTGAGTGGGGCTGGGACAGGACAGGGTGTTGCAGCAGGTCCAAGCCACAGCGCAGTCAGCTCTGCCAGCAGAACCCCATGGTGCTGGAGGTGGGAGTGGTGGGAAAAATGCAGTATGACCACTGAATGGGTCTGCAGGCCCACTGGGCCCATTGTAAACTGGACTTTATCCAGAACCTCATTTTTACCTGGTGACCCATAGGCTCCCACTCTAACAGAAAAGCCATGATGCTTCTTTGAGTCTCTTGGTATCAGTGAAACTCAGACCCTTTGTCCAACAGTCCTGGAAAAGTCTGATTATTCCCCCTTTCCCGGTGTATAGTCACCCAAGTAAATGGCCATTGGTCCCTGGAGCAGACTGGGGGAATCGTCATGGCATATATTTGCCATAGTGTTGCAGGGTTCCTCCTCCAGCCACCCCTTCAGACAATAGGTTCCAGATCTGCAAATTGACTCAAGTCTGGGAACTGAGCTTTTTATTGAAATGATTGCTCTCAGACTCTTGCTCCTGCAATTTTGCTTTTTTTAAAAAAAATAGACCAGGGGTCAGCAAATAATGGCCAATGAGCTAAATCCAGTCAACCACCTGTTTTTGTAAATGAAATTTTATTGAAACACAGCTACAGTCCCTTGTTTATACACTGTCTATGACTGCTTTTGTGCCACAGCAGCTGAGCCGAGCAGCTGCAACAGAGAGCACATGACTCGCAAAGCCTAAAATATTTACAATCTGGCCTGTTACCTAAAAAGTTTGTTGACCCTTGTATAGACACTAAGCAGCACCCCTGTTGACTGTCTGCCTATCTTGGCCCTAGGTGCAAATAGACACCATGCTCCATAGACCATTTCGACAACCTCCCTACCCCTGCTGGTAAAACCCATTGACTGCTCCTCAAACCCTGTGTTTCGGCGGGGACCTCTCGCCTGGCCTCTGGCAGTTAAGCACAACCTCCTGGCTTCCATCATGCCCATAGATGCTGACCAGCTCAGTTTGTGACCATCCTCCTATCATCATCCCCAGCTTGTAGAACTCCGTAGTGATGGTGCCTTTCTCACCAGAGCATTTTGATGGCCAAGTGGATGGTGTGTGCTGTGTGCCCTCTCATGGGACATGGTGGGTCTTTTGGCCTTACATAATATAGCCCTCCCAACATGCCCACTTCCTTCAGCCTCTTTATTCTTTCCTGTACTCTCTACCTGAGTGAAGAAGAGAAGGAAGGTTGCAGAGAAGCACCCTAAACTGCCAAGCAGAGCTTCAGCAAAGCCAATGGGGAGTTCTTGAACCAAAGTCAGCCATCAGAGAAGCCCCATGTCTCCCAGGAGTGGATCTACCTAGTATCCCTGCCATGCTCAACCATCTCTAGGAGCAGCCTACAGGAAGCGCGCCCCAGTGCAGGTGGAGACAGGGCTCAGAGCACAGTGCTGGGGCCCTTGGCAGTTATGCTCCCTGAGGCTGGAGGTGTGTGAGGCATGTATCCACATGGCCAAGAGAGGAACTCAGAATGAAGACTAGGGTGGGTGTGACACAGTCTGCTTTAAATGCCAGTCTGCATCTTTAATAACAGGTCTGACTTACAAGGTGGTACAAGCTGCTGCTCAAGGTGACACCTCTCTTTGGGGAGGGGAGGGTGAGTCAGCAGAATGAGAGGGCTCCTCAGCGGACTGCAGAGGACCAAAGTGATTCATGTGTGCCTCACCTCTTCTCTCCTTGCTATTATACTGTCAATCCAAACAGGAAAGGAGTACTTGCCCCCATGAGAAGGAATCACTTCCTTGTTCCTCCGTTCTGGGACAGTGAATTTGTGGACTTCAGGATTTGTCATCTGAGGCCTGGGCTGTGAGGTGATTAGAGGCCAGAAACAACCCATCCGTGATGAGTACGTTTGTCTGGGCGCTGCCACTGCACCAAGAGCCATGGGATACAAGGCGTCTCAGAATGTTAACGCTGGAAGAGTCTTAGGGATCACCTCTGTCTGCACATTTTCCCCCGAGGGAATCTAACTTGCTCCAGTGAGAAACACCTGGCTTCTAGTTGCAGCTATGTTTTTTCCCCAAAGCTATAAAGGGACTGCAAAAGAGATGGAACTAACTAGTAGTCTGCAGACCCAGAAATGCAGGCAACATTAAAGACAGCTCTCTCCACATGGTGGTGGTGGTAAAATATCTCAGAATGGTCCTGCCTTATTGGGAACGTCTCAGCCATTCCGGAGTAGTTCGTTTCTCCCAGCAGCTTCATCTTCCTTCTGTCTGCTTCAGCATCATTAGCAGCGCAAGGGAAGGCCCCTGGGCCACATCTCACCCAGTTCCAGTCTCACTGTCGCTTGTATCTATCCCTAAAGGTGTTGAGTTTTAGGGTCTGTCTAGAATTAGAGCAACCTTGCAGGAAAATCAAAGAAGAGCTCTGTGCATCCTTACCACCAGGCTCTCTCCCAATGGGGAAACTCATGCTGCCTTCACTTTTCTTCTTCCAATATTGCCAAACCAGATAAAGAGAATTAGCAGAACTAGGCACGGTGGCTCACAACTGTAATCCCAGCAACTCAGAAGGCCAAGGCAGGAGGATCACTCGAGCCCAGGAGTTCAAGAGCAGCCTGGAAAGCATAGCAAAACCCTGTCTCTAAAAAAAAAAAAAAAAAATGACCTAGGCACAGTAGTGCACACCTGCAGTCCCAGCTACTGGGGAGACTGAGGCAAGAGGATCGCTTGATCCCAGGAGCTGGAGGCTGCAGTGAGCTATGATCATACCACTGCATTCCAGCGTGGGCAACAGAGAGAGACCCTGTCTCTAAAACAAACAAAAAAAAAAAAAAAGAAAGAGAGAAAGGAGAAAATTAGCAGATGAAGTGGTGTCCATTCCTAGGGTCTTCAGTTTATGAAAATTCCCCTGTGACATGGTAGCTTTAAGTTTTTACCAAAATCAAATCCCAGCCCCACTACTTACCTCTGTGTGGTCCTGGGCAGTTACTCAAACTCAATATGTCTCAGCTTCCTCATCTGTAAAATGGTAATAACGATAGCTACCTCCTAAGGTTGCTGCTATGAGATAACATGGGTAAAACACCTGACATATAATAAATGCTCAACAGAGCTGGGGCTCTGAATTTAGATTTCAGAATGAGCTGGAAGTAAATCTAGGATTCGAAATCCAACCAGAGATATGAACACTTTAAGAAAAAAAACTGGACAAAAGAAGAGAAACACCCAACTCGCAATGAACACAGGTGTGTGGCTGAGAGCAGGATTGCATCTGCATGCTGGTCATTGGTGTCTTCTTCCTTGAATTCCTGGATTAGCAGACATGGAAATACATGAACTCCTAAGTAGGATCCTTATTATTAAATTAAATAATACATATTAAAACACTTTGAAAAAATATAACATACTAGAGCAACCTAATAGACAATGATAATGTTAGATGCCAATGATAGTTGCAATAATTAGAGACATGTTAAGGTTAGCTTGTAAATGGGAGAAGCAGGGGACAGGAAGATGGTACCGTAAAAATGTTGTGGAAATGTGGAAAACATAAATTTTAGCCCAGTAATCAAATCCCATAGAAACTCAAGAAAAGTCCAGCATCCAGGTCTCACAGAGCCTCATACAAGAAAATTTTTCAGGATCCAAGGCATCAAGGGGTCTGATTACTTCATCCCCTTTCAGAAGTATAAGTTCATGGATCCCTACTCCTCCCTACTTAACACTCACTTGCTCTGTCTGCTTCTGTGTGTTCTCACTTTTCCTGCAATAAAGTGCTGATTCTCTCTGAGTATTCTGGTGCACATTCCCAAGACAGTGAGTGACTAAGCCAATGAGATGCTCTACAGTCCCCATCCAGGCAGAGTTTCTGCTGTCACTGATTAGCCCATGGCTTGGCTGCCCTAGGGTCAGGTGCCCACCCCAGATCCAATCAGCTGAGGCCCGACATCACAGGGTCAGGTGCACGAAAACACAGCTCCCAGGCGCTTTGCTCACAGCAAGATCTTTGAACTGGAATGTTTTTCTTCAAAGAGGATTCTGAGCATGGGTGATGATAATGATAGATTAAATGACCATGATTGGAAGAAAAACAAAAAACAAAAAAACCTCAAGCCCAACATTAAACTAGAAGACTCAAAAAGTTAAAAAAAAAATTGTTTTAAATGCTATCAAAAGTTTCAGACAGTTTGCTTCCAAGCATCTCATTGTTTAAATAAAAGGTCAGACCCTACAGAATATCATGACTTACCTAAAAAGCTGTAGTTAAAAGCTTATCAAACCAATCGAGACGATGCTAGAATTTGTAGAACGAGGGGAACAAAGAGTACCACAAGATGGCAGCATTATCCCATCTGTGCTTCACCTGGGCGTTGAGTCTGAGAGGTGCTAGTCTACAGGGCCTGCTCTCAAATTGCCCACCTCTTCCCTGAAGCTGTTTTAAGAGTACTGAACACCTCCTAGTTGATGGAGAAGTATAAATCTAAATGGTAGATGTGGCATCTATTTTTGTAACCTCAAGTTCACTCATTTGAGCTCATGTGGAGCTCATTTCTGAGCTCATTTTGTTCCCAAGATCTTGAGACTGGTTATTATTTTTTAGTCTAATTAAATATGTAATTAGGCATGGAAGCAGTAGCTTGAATTATCCAAAGATTTCAGGCTACTTAGCCATGTATGAATTGCAGAAATTCAATTTTTTTATTGTAATATTATTTATTTGGCATTTATGTAATCCAGTTTTTTATTATAGCGATTTTTAATCTATGCATCTCTCTCTCTCCTACAAGATTCAACTCAATCCCAAAATATATATTGAAAAACAACTGTGAATATAAATTTTATGTGGCAACTTTGCTAGGCCATGGTACCCAGATATTTAATCAAACACTAGTCTATATGTTGCTGTGAAGGTACTTTTAAATAAGATTAAATTTAAATTAGTAGACTTTGAATCTACTAATGGTGGGGGAGTCTTCATAATGATGGGAGAGTCATCCAACCAGTTGAATGCCGTAAGAGAAGAAGGTCCAGGAGGAAGAGGGAATTCTGTCTCCAGACTGCCTTTGGACTCAAACTGCAACATAAACTCTTCCCTGGGTCTCCAGCCTGCCAGCATGCCCTGCAAATTTAGACTTGCCAGCCCCCACGATCATGTAAGCCAATTCCTTAAAAATATCCCTTTCTGGAGAACCCTGACTAATACAACTATAGGCTAGGCACTGCACCATGGAATAAAAAGGTGATGAAGAAATATCTTTGATCCTGTGTTGGGAAAATTCCCTGCCAAAACCAAGAACTGCCTTCGTAAGTAGAGGGCAAGCTCAGGAAGAGGTAGACTACTCCAGGTTGTAGGTCGTCAAAGATTTATTCAGGGAAAATTTATACAGCAGGCAGTCTTGGGTAGCAGCAAAAAGTAGATCTCTGCATTTGCAATGTACACCTGTCTAACTTTTTATACCATGAAAATGAAAGAGAAAAGGAAAAAAAAGTCACTAATCACATGTAAAGCCCATCTGGTTGCTTTCTTAATTTATTTACCTTCTACTTACAGAGATTGTTTGGTTCCCTACAATCGACATTCTTAAGACGGGAGTTTTCAGGAAGCAGCAGTTATCTTGGCCTTCTGGTCACTGTGTCCTAGAACTCACTTTGCAGTAATTGTGTTACCTAGCGTACAATTTCACAACATCTTGAAAGACACATCAACATATAACTAATACTGTGAGCGCTAAGGCAAATGTATAATGGAAGTACCATGGGAACACAGAAAAAGAGAAATTATTTGGGTGGCAGGGAGAAAAACCATAAGAGATAACATTTGAGATGCAAAGAATGAACACGTATCCAACAGGCAAACATTATAGGCAGAGGAAACCCTAGAAACAAAAATAAATGTGCAAAACGGGGCCCTCACGTAGATATGTAAATTCAGGATACCGAGACAGAACATCCAACATTGGAGCTCTTACTATTTTGTTAAGGACTTTTATGAAAATATCATGGAATTTCACCTTATGAAGCTAAAACTCTTATCCCAACTTTAGTTTCAGAAACTGAGGAATACCGGATTTGAGCAATTTGTCTAAGGCCCCAAATCAAGTAAGAATATGAACCAAAGCAGTCTGACTTCACAGTCCTCAGTCCTAACCACTCTATTACTAAGGACCTATATGCACAAAGCGGGGGCTGGGAACCTTCAGGTTTATAGACATGTTTTTGTTTCTTAGTATTCCCTTGTACTTTTTAACTGTCTTTTCTAATGAATAAGTCAAGCTTAAAAATAAGAGTGTACAGCATCCATACATTCTTGGAGTCATGTTCAGTCCCATCCTTATCAGGATTTGAACATTGCAAGGTCCCTGGAGCCCATTAGGAATATATTTATGGCCTAAACCAGAATTAACAGCTACAAACTTTTCTTCAGTTTACAATGAATTAACAGTAGTGGGCAACTTTTTGCTACTTTTAACCTAAAAGTGGATTGGGTGGATTTTATTAATTTATTATTCTTTACATGCTTATAAGCCTCCATTATTCAGGGTACGTACATGAAGGATAAATTACCTTGACCTTCCACAATGGTCTCAGGCTGTCCCTTTCTCTTTCTCAACTACCACCCCTATCCCACCCCACATTTTACCCAAGATCTCTTTGTCCTTCCTTTACATTGTTTCTTTGGAATTTTGTTTAAACCCTTTTTAAATTACAGTCATTAGAACTGACTACTCACTTCTCTCTTACTGGCTCTGAAAATAAAACCTTTCTTACTCAAATGTTAATCTGAAGACTAGATGGCATCTGGCCACATACATGCAACCTGAGCTAAAACAGGAATAACTAGTAACAGAACAAACCTTAAATATCTGATAAATCTGAACAAACAAAGACAGGAACTACCTTCATTCAAAAGAAAAACCTAGAAACTAAATAACTTCTTAAAATACGTGCACGGCGAATATTGGATGTTAAATGATTAAGAATCATTGCTTTGGAGCAGGGGTCCCCAACCTATGGTGAGTTGTATAATTATTTCATTATATGTTACAATGTAATAATAACAGAAATAAAGTGCACGATAAATGTAATGTGCTTGAATCATCCAGAAACCATCCGCCCCTCCCCAATCCATGGAAAAAGTGTCTTCCATGAAAACGGTCCCAGTGCCAAAAAGTTTGGGGACTGCTGCTTTGGAGGGTATTTTAGATAGACAGACAGACAGACAAAGGTTTCATATGAATCTGATGAAATCTAGACTCAATCCTGAGAAATATACATACACAAAATTGTGAGAGAAATTTACGAGAGCTCATGTCCCCTCCAAAAGTCATCCACAGAAGTCCCTCAGGGGTCCAAGACCTCCAAGTTTAAACAAATTAAAAACCTGACCTAAATATTCGATTAGCTGGAAATTTCCATTACTTATAGCTATATCCACAGGGATCCTTTGGAAGCACTTTCTACCAAACCACTAAAAGGAGTAGCTATTATTTTTATTTTCAAAGAATAGTGAAGAACTTTATGAAGTTGGGTTATTTCAACTACAATCTTTTCACACTTTCTATCACCCTTCTGAAAGGAATTTCATGAGTGGATCCATAATTCTGTAACATAATAGATGGAGATTAAGAGGAAGATGATAGAAGAGATCAAAAGAGTAGAATATTTGAAATAATGTACATAAAGGGGAGTATATGGTGCTATGCACAGAATGGTGCTTGATAAATGACATCAGATCATTCAGTGACTTTTTTATTAAATATGTAAAAAGTAGTTCTCATTTTACAAGCTCAAAATCAGACAAATGTATGAGGGTACATAAAGTGGTATATTTATAAACTGTATCCACCCCAAAACTCACTCTGGACACAATCTATTAACATATTACATTCAACGTCTGCATATTTACATGACATTTCTATGAAATAAATACAAAATGAACTCCCATAATTTCAGTGCAGTACACATTTGATATAGTTTCAAAACAAAGGCAATTTTTTGTAGCCAAAATCCAGAAACTTCCTAAATACCTATTCACTATTTTGTATAAAAATACAGTAAGACTAATTGTAAGGGTTCCACTCAGATTTAGTCAGTAAGATATGTTTCTATGTTACTGAAATACAGCTAAAGTTTTAGATTTTAATTACCAAGATAACAGTACTTCTGATTCACAATTGACCTTAAAATAGTGGATGCTAATATATATTCATTTGATGAAATTTTTAAAAGTCTTCAAAACTTAAATGATACAATTCTGAAAGTAGATGTGCCTTGCCATTCATTCAATAAACATGATTTATTTTAATACAGGTCACAAAAGTTCAATTAACTAACCAGAATTCTATATCTCTTTCCTGCCTGCAAGGGTTCAGTTTTAAATCTGACTATATCAAAAGCAGCAGTTCAGAATTTATTTCATAAGGTTAATCCTAAGAGTTACTGGGTAGCTTTTAAACTATTTCACTGCTTATAAATAAAAATCTTTAGATAGTCTATACCAGTGGGTCCTTACATCATATCTGGGAGCTCTTTAAAAAATACATGGCCTCCACATCATAACTTACGATCAAGAATCCAGAATGTCTGTATTTTTTTTTTTAAGTTTCCAGGTGATAATACTATACAGCTTAGTGTGGGAAACCCTGACCTAAACCACTAGATCCATGGTTCTCAACCTTTAAGGTAAATTAGAATCACTGGGGGAAACTTTAAAAGCAAAAAAAACAAACAAAAAATCCAGATGTGCTTTAGGAAATTGAGAGTGGTATCCAGGAAGCAGCATTTTAAACAACTATTGCAGTTGGTCCAAAACCACTCTGAGAAACAATGCCCTGCCTTTGTCAGATATATTAGAAATGAGTACATTCAGCAATTTAGGTGATATTGTCCTGCAAGCCCTAATATATCCTGCCTTAAGCAGTTACGGCAAGTGTTCGAGGGCAACATCTAGCCTTTTCAAATAAAATATATTTAAATTCTTAAATATGAGGTCGAAGTAAATGAATTGTAAAGTCATAATTCATTCATTAAAGAAGGAAAAGGCTCTTTTGAACAAACTATTTAAATCTTTAAACAGACCAGTTCTTAACACTCAAATCTAATGTTTTCTCCGTCATTAGCCTGATATGTGATCAGAGGTAGTGATTCCAGCTTACCAAAAATGTAATATGAGTTCTAAAAGATACACATTCTAAATGCAAACCTTCGCAGGTTCTGTACAGTCCCTATGTAGTAGGAGACCAGTTAGATATTAAATAATACCAAAACAGTGAATAATATGTTCTCGATTTTAAACTTCATAACATTTTCCTCACATAATAAGTTCCTACATAAAATATCAGAAAAAAATTCTAGAAAACACCAAAGATATCATGCTGCCTCTTTTGTGAAGCTATTTACTAATTTTCCATCATTCCTACCATTTATCTATAAAGCAAGTAGTTGTTACACACCATTCTGCTTTATGAATTTTTAAAAGCACAGAAACCGTATCTCAGTGTGTGATGACCATTACTAAATATTATAAATATATACGCTCATTTGAGCATGTGATAGCTCCACCACCTCCATCAAACTTTAGGAACAGATATAATCTACTTTGAATCCAAGAGCTACAGAAGCAGCAACACCACCACTAAGAAGCAGAGAGAGTGCATGGTTAGTAGAATCTATCTGGCATCTTGCTTACCTACATTATGTCTAAAGTGCCATTATATCCTGTGCATGCACTTTTCCATTATGTTCTTCACAAAGGCTTACGGGGGCATTGGTGATTAAATAGTTGTCATTTCTTCTTTACTAAGCGATGAGAAGGCAATTACCAAAAATCAGCATTGTATTGCCAGAAAGGCAAGTAGTCATTTCATAAAATAACAAATGGAAACTTTGAAATCTACATTCATTAAGAAGCGAAAAAATTTATACTAATTTTTAATCACTAGAATCTAGACTCATAACAAATCATTTTCCAGTTTATAAAATGATTCAAGGCCAAAATAATGAATTTTAAAATTAAACAAAAGGTGAAAAAATTACATAAAAATATCAAAACCAAGTAACATTATGTAAGTTACTTAGAAAGAAAGGCTTTTGAATGGCTGAAATGAAGACATGGAGACACAACAATCACGGTATAAGGCACGACCTCAACTTCAGTCTACACTTAGGTCATCTTAATCCAGATACAGGCTAGGGAAAGAAATCACACAAACACAACTTTTCATGTCCTTTTAGCTGGTCTGGCAGTTAACTGCTTTTCTCTTTCAAATTCCTTCTCTCGTTGCTGCTCCCTTTCCAACTCTTCTTTTTGTCTCTTCTGCTGCAGTTTAAGTGCTCTTTTCTGTGTCAAAAAAATTTAAAACCAAGAAAACAATCAAGGGTTACAGGTTATGACCTAATTTAAACATAATAATGCTTTGATTTGAGGTAATCAATACATATTAATAAATTTAATATTTAACATTTAAGTTGGTTTGGAGCAATTTAAAGGTCTCTTTTATTCAAAAAAAGAGTTGTTACTCTAAGCTCTAATTAAATGAGAACTGCAGAAAATATCCAGAGAATATGAGCTACTAGCGCGGCTATTAGTACAGAAGATCAGAGTGGGGTTCAAAAATGTGACATTTTTTAAAAGAAAACAATGTATCATAAATCAAGTATGCTATTGTATATCGAAGTATAAAAAGTCAAAAAAAATACTGAAGAAAAACAATAAACCTCTACTTTTGTAAAGAACGTAAAACAATTTTCAACTCACTTTTAACTTTGATGTCTTTTCATGAAGCATCAGCATCTCTTTTCTTATATTCACCAATTTGGCATGATAGTGTTTAGCCTCAGTGAACTTGACATGGAAAAAAAAATGAAAAGTCAAGTTAAAGTAAACTGAAATATCAAAATGGATAAATAAGTCGATGCCTATGTTACAGTTCGTTCTTCCTAAATTGGTCAAATTTTTTTAGAGTTTTAATTATTTCAAAATAAAAATTTCATTTAAGCCATGAGCAGGATTTTAAAAACATTTGATTCAGTTCAGATTGACAAAAAAGAGCTACTAAACATAAAATAGACATTTATATTAAATTGGGTACAGACAACACTTTGCTTTAAAAACATGCAATATAATCCTAAAATTTCAGTAAGACTATCCAATAACGTTATTAGTTTCATTTAAGAAAAGTAAAACGCTCTCTCCTGTCTTTACAAGGGAGAGAGAATGAGTCAAGGTACATGGGACAGTTTAAGAAAAGTGTCCATCAGGAAAACCTAAGCTGTGGCTAGAAAGCCCTGAGAGGACTGTGGACAAATTAGTTCTACTCTTTGGGTTTCTGAAGTCAGAAAATAGAACAACCTCTACGAGGACAGTTTGCTTCCCAAGGAATTGTAAGTACAGTCTTTACATCTCAGCCAGCCTGCACAGCCTAAAATAAAGTTTCATGTCAGAAGACGGGAGGACGATGTAGGCCTAAAGAAGCATGAGAGAAGAGGGAAAGAGTACCTTATTTTCAGATAAAGTAACAGAAAAAGAAGAAATAACAGAAAGAAGAGAAAGAAGAAATAAGAATAAGAAGAAATAAGAAACAGTAGAGAGATTTGCAACCTTTATATGGCTGCAAGCAAAGTCACAGTCTGGGACAGGGATGGTGGCTGACACCTGCAATCCTAGCACTTTGGGAGAACAATGTGGAAGGATTGCTTGAGCCCAGGAGGAGTTCAAGACCAACCTGGGCAACACAGCTAGATCCTGGCTCTACAAAAAGTAGAAAAATTAGCCAGGTGTGGTGGCACACACCTGTAGTCCCAACCACTTGGGAGACTAAGGCAGGAGAATCACTTGAGCCCAGGAGTTTGAGGTTACAGTGAGCTATGATGACACCACCGCACTCTAGCCTTGGCAACAGAGCAAGACTCTATAGGAAAGGGAAAGGGAAAGGGAAAGGGAAAGAAAGGAAAGGAAAGTCATAGTTTGATAAGCTCTAGAACTTACAGACCCTCTTTATATTTCTCTGGGCCTTCCAGTTTTCAGTTCTTAGATGGTAATCAAAACCACTCTTGGCTGAGAGAAGAAAACAAGAGGAAGACTCCTTTCTGTCCCTTCAGACTGAAGCAACAGTTATTACATCTGCTTGATTCATTCATTCATTCAACAAACATTTCTTCTACTGCAATATGAACTCAGTGGAGAACACAAAAGTAGGTCAGTGTAGCCTTGCCCACCTCCTTCACAAGAAGTCAGGAACTACTAGGCAGAAGACTTTGTTTACTATCACAGGCCTCTGTCTAATGCTAGAGAACACGGACTTTGCTTTTGACTGTTATAAAAGGAAAACATTAGTAAGCCACCTTTGTTCAATGAAAAGTCCATTTTTTGAAGTATATATGAATGGCTACAAAATCATGCAAACCAAGCTATTCTTAATGTTCAAGGGGAAAAGAAAGGTAGCAACAAGTTTCTTATTTTTGTTTATTCCCCATTTCTTAAAATAAAGAGTATCAGTTCCTCTCATGAAAAAGCTATAGTTTCTGATGAAATTCAACTATTCAACTATTCATATTGAAAAATATAACTGATCATTCTCAAAGTGTCCATTTCAGCCCATGGTACTAATTTATTATAGCATTATGAATATGCCATACAATTAAATAAAATGATAATTTAAAAAACCATGTAACTGGTGAAGAGACATGCACTTTCCTTAAAGACAAAAATAGTACCTCAAAGGTTCCTTACTTTCAGTTCTTTTTTCTAAGTCTTTAATTATGAACAGATCTAGTCTAGACTCATAAATAAGTTCAATTTCCTATTACAAATTCAACATCTGAAAGATAACAATTCAAGACAATGGAAGTTCTATTAAGCAAATCAAGATTTCCTGTTAAAAAGGACTCTCCGTTTCATTTAAGAAAAGTAAAGCACTCTCTACTGCCGTCACAAGGGTACCAAGCAGATATTGTAACTGTTATTTCAGTCTGAAGGGGCAGAATGGAATCTTCCTCTCTTTTCTTCTCTCAGCCAAAGGTGGCTTTGATTATCATCTAGGAAATGAAAACTGGAAGGCTCAGAGAGACATAAAGAGTGTCTATAAAATCAGGCTATGACTGTACTTGTGGCCACATTAAGATTGAAAATCTTTCTACTGACACATCTCTCATTTCTTCCTTCTCTATTACTTTGTCTGAAAATAAGATACTTTTTCCCTCTCTCTTACTTCTCTAGGCCTGCATCATCCTCCCATCTTTTCCTAAAATGAAATTCTAAACTTTAAAAATTAGACAGTAAAATCCTAAACACACATTTAAGTACAAAGTTGGGAGGATAAACTTAACTATTTCTAATATAAGATGTCATTAAGTTACACCAACTAAATCATACTCACCAAAGCATTAATATCCAACATAGAATGACATTCTTTAAATTTTGAAATCTCTTGTTCCAATGTATCTAATAATATAACTTGGTTCTGTCTGAAACAAAAGCACACAGCCAAAATAAATTCTACAGATTGTTAAATGCTGGTTCATTAAAAGGAATCACATTCATCTTGGCTAATGCTAACAGTCAGAAATTAACTTGGAAATTTATTGATTCTCCACAGCTTATTTGATTTAGCATAATCTTTTTCAAAACAATATTCCAAAGCTACATTCTGATAACTAAATGTGTTTTATTCTTGCCTCAATTTCAGATGCTAATAACTAAAATAACCAAATCATTTAAAAGTATTTTATTACTTGTCATTTTCAGCAACTCTGTATATTCCAATACAGTTTTCTATGTTATTAATATTTTGCCCAAGAAACTCAATGTTTTATATATCTTAAAAGTACAACATTACCATAAAGGAAATGAGGAGCAAAGACTTCTCAGATTAGAATTGGGAAAGATGGAGTATCAGGGGATAATAAGTCAAAAGAGATAAACAAGCAGCAAGATGAAAAAAGCACAGGACTAAGAAACACAAGCTTCCCCCTGCCAATAGCCAATGTATGATCTTGGAAATTCCGTTTATTTCTCTGGGCCTAAATCTCTTCTTCACTTATAAAGTAAAAAGGTCAAACCAGCAACTTATAATGTTCCTCATTAAAATTCTGATTCAAAATCTATTGAGGAACAGAAGCCAACTTCCCTGATATTCCTTTTGAGATCAATCAATGTTAGGATCACAGGAATAAGTGACACTAAAGAGTCACATAATTGAATATCTTAAAGAACACTACAAAGAAAAATAAGTGATTTGCTTGCAAAACTATCCTAAATAGAGAACAACAATGAAAAAGAAATAGCAATGAAGAAACTAGGTGCAATTACAACATCTCCACCATGCAGCATTGAGTTTAGTATACCCTATAGGTCATAGACTTGTCCCTTCGGCTCAGGCTAAAGACCAGAGTAGGTGAAATACAGAATGGATGACAGAAGTCAATCATCCAAGATAAGTAGGACAGAAAAACAGGCTGCTACAACTGGAAAACAATAGAGGAAAAAAAAAATCCATGAACCCAAAAGCTGGTTCTTCAAAAGATCAATAAAATTAATAAACCAACCAAGAAAAAAGAGAAAAGGCACAAATCACTAGTATCATGTATGAAAGAGTGGTCATGACTACTGATCCCAATGACATATAAAGAATAATAAAGGAATACTTTCAACAACTCTATGCTCACAAATTTGATAAATTGGACTAATTTCTTGAAAGACACAAACTACCAAAACTCATACAAGGAGAAATAGAAAATCTGTGTCAGCCTATATTTATTACACAAATTGAATCAATAATAACCTTCCAAAGAAAGAAATTACCAGGACCAGGTTTCACTGGTAATTTCTACCAAACATTTAAGGAAAAAATGATACCAATTCTCCACAATCACTTCTGGAAAATACAGTAGTTCCCCCTATGTGTAGTTTCTCTTTCTTTGGTTTCGGTTATCCCTGGTCAACTGCAGTCTGCAGAATATCATCATCATCATCACAAGAAGGGTGAGTACAGTACAATAAGAGAATCCGAGAGAGAAATAGAGACTATATTCGCATAACTTTTATTATAGTATATTTTTATAATTATTCTATTTTATTATTAGTTATTATTGTTAATCTCTTACTGTGCCTAATTTGTAAATTAAATTTGTCAGTAGTAGATAAGTATAGAAAAAAAACACAGCATATACCAGTTAAGCATCCCAAATCTAAAACTTTTTGAGTACAGAATGACACCACAAATAGAAAATTCCACACCCGTCCTCATGTGATGGGTCACAGTTAAAACACTGTTCCATGCACAAAATTATCAAAAATTGTATAAAATTATCTTCAGGCTATATGTATAAAGTATATATGAAATATTAATGAGATCCATGTTTAGGCTTAGCTCCTATCCCCAGAATATCTCATTATGTATATGCAAATATTCCAAAATCTCAAAAAATCCAAAATCTGAAGCACTTCTGGTCCCAAACACTTTGGACAAGAGATACTCAAGCTCTATAGGTTCAGTACTATCCATAGTTTCAGGCGTCCACCAGGGATCTTGGAACATATCTCCATGTGGTTAAGGGCGGACTCTTGCAGAAGCAAAGGGAGCAATTCCCAACTCATTCTATGAGGCTAGCATTACCCCAAAACCAAAACCAGATGAAGACATTACAAGAAAGGAAAACTACAGACCAATCACTTTCATGAACATAGATATAAAAATCCTCAACGAAGTATTAGCAAACTGAATTCAACAATGTATAAAAAGAATTATAAATCACAATCAAGTGGTATTTATCACAAGTATGTAAAGCTGGTTTAACATCTGAAAATCAATCAATACAGTCTACTACATCAATAGACTAAAGAGGAAAAATCATATCAATCGATGCAGAAAAAGCATTTGACAAAATCCATCATCCATTCCTGATTAAAAACACTCTTGGCAAACTAAGAAGACAGAGGAACTTTCACAACTTGATAAGAAAAACCTAAAAACCTTAGCTAACGTCACACTTATGATGAGAAACTACATACTTTCCCCCTAAGATCAGGAACAAGGCATGTCCCCTTTCACTATTCCTATTCAACTCCTATTCAAGATCATACTGGAAGTCCTAGCTAATGCAGTAAGACGAGAAAAAGAAATAGCAGGTATATAGATTGGGAAGGAAGAAATAATACTCTGTTTCCGGATGATTTCCTATGTAGAAATTCCCAAAGAATCAACAAAAAACTTCCTAGAACTAATGTGCAAGTATAGCAAGGTTGCAGGATACAAGATTAATATACAAAGGTCAGTTGCTTTCCTATGTATGTACCAGCAATGAATTTGAAATTTAGAAAACAATACCATTTATAATTGCTCTCCCTCCAGAGTGAAATACTTTGGTAATAAACAAAATAAGTACAGGATCTATATGCAAGAGCTAGAAAACTCTAATGAAAAAAATCAAAGAAGATCTAAATAATGGAGAGATATTCCAAGTACATGGAATAACAGACTCAATATTTTTTAAGATGTAAATTCTTCCCAACTTGATCTAAAGATTCAATGCAATCCCAATCAAAATCCCCAACAAATTATTGTGTAGGTATCAACAAACTGTTCTAAAGTTCACATGGAAAGTCAAAGACCTAGAATAGCCAACACAATACTAAAGAACAAAGTTAGAAGACTCACAGTACCCAATATCAAAACTTACTATAAAACCACAGAAATTAAGACAGCATAGCACTGGTGAAAGAACAGACATATTGATCAATGGGACAAATAGAAAGCCCTTAAATAAACCTATACAAATAAGTCAATTTCTCTTTGACAAAGGAGCAATGGCAATGCAGTGGAGAAAGGATAGTCTTTTAAACAAATGGTGCTGGAGCAACTGGATGTCCACATGCAAAGAAATAAACCTAGACACACACCTTACACCCTCCACAAAAATTAACTCAAAATAGATCAAAGATCTAAATGTAAAATGAAAAACTCTAAAACTTCTAGAAGAAAACATAGGAGAAAATCTAGGTGACCTCGGTTTGGTGATGAGATACAATGCCAAAATGCAATTCATGAAAGAAAAAATTGATTAATTTTTTTATTTATTAAATTTAAAAATTTATTAAGATTAAAAACTTCTACTCTGCAAAAGACACTGTTAAGAGAATAAAAAGATGAACCACAGACTTGGAGAAAACATTTGTAAAACACATAAAGGACTTGAATCAAAAATATACAAAAACACTCTTAAAACTCAACAATAAGAAAATAAACAACCCAATTTTAAGATGAGCAAAAGACCTAAACAGACATCTGTTATATAATAAAGAATTTGTCTGATCTTTGTCTCAGGTTTCTGTCACAGAGCTTCTAAAATCCTTAGAATTTCCCAAGTAATAGGAGTATCTTTGTTATTCATGAGCTCCTTGGAATTTCCCACTTGATAGGAGTGTCTTTGTTATCCATGAGGTCTTTGTTATTCATGAGCTCCTAGGATCATACCTGAGTTTATGCTAATGAGGTAATTCAAGGTGGCACCACTCCTCTGCCCCCCACAGCTTCAGGATCAAGGCTGGACATGCCGGAAACCAACCAAATGATTAGAGGAGGGTTGGGGATTTGAGCCATGAGACATCAGTCCAACCTCCAGAGAGGGGAGGGAGCTGAAGACTGAGTTCAATTACATGGCCAATGATTCAATCAGTCACGCCTAACTAATGAGTCCCCAGTAAAAACTCTGGACACTACAGCTCAGTGGAGCTTCCTGGTTGGTGAACACACTGATGTGCAGGGAGGGTGACATGCCCTAATTTCACTGAAAGAGGACACAGAAGCTCTGTGTTCAAGATCTCTAAGACCTCTCCCTGTGTGTCTCTTCATTTAGCTAATCCTGATCTGAATCCTTTAAAATACCACTGTAATTGTGCTTTCCTGATCCGTAAGTCTAGCCATTCTCAAAGAAGGTTCCAGAGACTGTTTAGCTGAAATACAGTGAGGCAGAAAAGATTAGTGAACTTCCACTCCCTTGAAGCTTTGTACAATCTGTGGTAAATATGCTGGGAATGTTTGGAAGCCTTGATGCAGTGTCTGAGGGATGATCCTCTGAAAGAAAACCTATTTCCTTAGAAGGTCCAAGCCTGGATTATCTCAAAGGGAGCTCCATAAAGGCCGCTCACAACTGCACTTCTCTGGCTATTTTAGGGGCTTGAATCCAAAAACCTCCTTTATTTACTTTCTGATGTCTTAAAGTGATAAATACAGATAAAAGAATATTTATAACCTTTCTCATATAGAGAGCTAAACTGTATTCTTGGTCTTCCTTCCCAATAGGTAAAAATAAAATTAATTTCTATCTACCACTACCTTCTCCTTTACCTCTGTGGGTCTCTGTTCCTATAATGGTGAAGTGGCTTACCAAAGGTCTGATGGCAGGGCCAGGACTAGAACCCAGGTGCCTCTCAGTCCAGAACTGTTTCACCTACATCTTTATCAACAGTACAGTACGTGGAGAGATGGGGTAAAGAGGCAGCTATTAGGAAACATTTCTTTTTCCTTTCTCTGAATTTGCTTACCTTTCCTTAACACTCAAGAAGTATAATAACTACTAATTCATCATATTCAATAGTTAATTTTACTACCACCTGTGAAATCTTTTTCAAATTATTTAACCTCTCTGAGCTTCAGTTTCCTCAACTGTAAATGAGGATAACATTAGATACTCCATAAGGTTGGTGTGAGGATTGAGACATGTTAAATAAAGTGCTGGGTATGTAGTATATATAATAGTAAGCAGTAGTTGATTTTACTATCATTATCATTATTGTCCAGGTGCCAAAGAAGAAAAGTGAAATCATTCAAAACACTAAATTCTAGACAATATCATCATTAAATTCTGCACTTAAACCTTGACTCCTAGCTTCCGGCAAGCAAAGTATTAGCCAGGTAAGTTTTGTTTGCAAAGTTTCTTACCTTTCTTCAGTCTATCATCTCATCCAAACTCCCGCACAAAATGTTATGACTTTTCTGCCACAAGGATTGACTGGCATCAAAATACAAAGTATACCATGCGCTAGGGTTAAAAAATTTCACTTGGAACTAGCAGAAAACTGAGAATGTTGCCCACTCCCTAACTATAGTAGTGTACATGCAGTCTTAGTACTCAGTACTACATTTATACTCATTTAGCATCTTAACACCAAGGAGTATAACATTTGCTACTAATAATTATTAAATGGGCATAGTTGTTGATTATTCCTCTCCTTTTCCCCTAATAAATGCCTCTGAAGTATGTTTTCAAAGTGTAAGTCTTACAGCAGCAGCAGTTCATAGCCAGTTTAAAGCTGACCACCACAGAAAGAAATGATAGGCCAGCCTGGGTAATCTATAGAGGTCCTGACCCAGGAAGAGGCAGAAGCTACATCTGTTGTCTCTGGATGGGAGCTGATAAAGTTAGAGTGTATATTTTTGTATACTGATCCCATTCTATGGGTTCTGTTCTACCTTATTCTGTTCTTCTCTTAACATATCTTCTAATCCTTTATTTGGCTAGTAGAATCATCTACTAGGAATGAAACAATCGTCTGAAAAAAGATACTTAAGGATCTCTGGCAACTCATTTGAACCAGCAACTGAAAACAAGTGTGACTTTTATGGAGGCAATTTTTCAACTCTCCTAAGAAATATGTGCCATACCCACCCTGCAACAATACCCAATATGTTTTATCATAAAATAATGATAAAACACCAGAACTAATCACAGAATCTAGATAAGATTTAGGGGTACTTTTTAGAAGAGATCAAACGCTGTAGGAGTATTCACTTCACTTTTCACATTTAGATTACTATGTACTGCTCTACTCCCATTTGCTATCGCTAAAGAAACAGAAATATTCAATTATGATTTAATGCTACAAAATATTATACCTTACTGCAGTACACATTCATACAGTAAATTATGACCATGCCAGAAAGGAAATGAATGCGCATCTGTTTTTTTGTTAGCTTACGTGAGTTCCTGGAGGGCTTGTTTTGATCTCTGCAGATCTGGCAAATAATGAGAAAGCAATCCTTCCGCCAGTTGCTCCACAGCCTTGTCTTCTACAGTCAAGTCCTCTATTAACCCTTCATCCGGAGAAGTGTCACTTAAACCTGTTCCCAAGCAAAAATCAGAATTAGGAAGCTTTTAAATTGACACAGGTACTAAAAGGAGGTTGGGAGTGGCAGGTAGGAAGGAGGCCCACAGTGGGGTGGAGAGCATGCATGCCCACTCTCCCAACTATAGGTACCCTTTTCTTTTACCTTCTGAGCTTCCTCTAAAAAATGGGTTATGAGCGCTCAAAAAAACGTTTTTAAGCTACTTTAACATATATAAAATTCTGTATGTTTATGTATTTTTCAGAGCAAAGGATTTATTGTTTTCAATGAATTATTAAAGGAGTCTCAAGCTGAAAAGTGGATAATAGTCACTGAACTAAAGCATTCTCGCTTTCAAAAGCATGCAGAAATTATATAAACAAAAATGAAATGCCTAAAAATATGTTTTCGTTTCCATGGAAACAAAAATATAGGTCAACATTTATTTTGCATAGAGCCTGATACATTATTTACACATAAAAGGGGGTTTTATTATTAATAATTGTTAGGGAGGAGAAGAAAGAATTTCTTAAGATTCAGCACCTTAATTTACCATAGAAAATTGTGTATAATAATTGCCCTTGTGTGTAAATCTAGACCTGATGCCAGGTACCATGCCCCATCCTTTTCCTTTGAATATTAACAAGGTAAGCACTGTGCCAGGCATTCGAAAATGTCTAAGATGAATCCCCATCAATCACTATTCCTACAAAAAAAGTGAAAAACAGTTCCTAAATAGGGTTCAATTAATAGTTTGTAAGATTATAGAATCATTGATCTAGAATGAGAAAAAAAAGTAAAGTGGTTACCTTACTAAAATTGTACTCTAAAATTATGATTAATATTAAACTCTGAAACATCTCTCTGCAATCATAATCTGGTAACAATCGGTAACATCAAATGAGATCACAATGTGGAACACACTTATCACAATACACACCTTACAGCACATTTCTAGGTATGGTTTTTGCCACAGATTTAAATTTTCACAAGATTGAGGAAAACAACATGCTCTCATACTCAAAATAAGCTCCTTAAAAAATCAAAATAAAGTTGTTATGATTTTTATTTTAACTCTGAGAAACAGATGAACAAACTCTGGACTTCCCCAAGTGGCAAGGCTACACTGAAACAAGTAATAGTTAACTAGAAACTGAAGCACTCCACACATAAAATAAAAATATAATCGGAAAAGTAGAGCACTTAAGTATATTATGCCACTGATGTACCATCAGATGCAGAGTAAATAAATTATATCTGCCAACTAATGTCATTGCTTAAGGCTTGATTACAATAACAGCACAAATAGCAACTTTATTTAAGTAAATAAAACTAAGTATTACAGATAAACAGAAACACTCAAATAAGGATATTTCAACTTTAAGGAATAACAACTAATGCATTTCGCTTATAATATATTACACGTTTTAACTCACAGGCCCTCCTCTCCCTCCCCAATCTTCTGGTTAATTATTAGACAAGTCTCAGTTACTCCTGTTTTCATATATCTTTAGTTACTAAGTTCAAAATATTTTATTATGGGAGATTAAAGAAGAAGAAAGGGTCCTTCCCCTATTCATACAAGAAACATTTGCTGAATGTCTGTATTACTAGGGTCACATTAAATAAGGCAAGTTCCCCTCCTTGAAAGAGCACAATACAGGGAAATCGTAAAATATGAGAAGTGCCATTAGAGAAACAGACACTGTTATGAAAATTCAGGGAGAGAGATGACTTTCACCGGGGATATCTAGAAACAATTCCTAAAAGAAGTATGGCAACTCTACAGAGGAAGGCACAAACTAAAAAGTAAAAATACTCCTTCTTACCCCCTGACTCCAGCAGGAGTCACTCTTGAGTTTCTTACAGAGCCTTGCAGAAAGCACCTAAAAATTCACACATACATTGCCTTTGCCACAAATGAAATATTACTCACACCATTCTTCAACTTTTTAAATACATACCTTAGATATCTTTCTATATCAACATACATAGATCTACATTTTCTTTTTTAAATAAATTTGTTTAATTCTCAAACTTGCTGAACATTCTTTTTAACAGAATAGAACTTGATTATTGTTGGAATAGAACTCGAACAGTCCCCTACAGACAGGTTATTTAAGTTATTTTCAGTTTTTGCTATTCAAAAAATACTGCGGTGAGCTTCCTTGCCTATCCTTGCATATTGTGTTACTGTTTCTGTAGGATAAATTCTTAGAAGTAGACTGTTGGGAGAAAGTGTTTATGCATTTTTAAACAGATGTAGCAAAACTGCTCTCATAAGAGATGGCACCAATTTACATTCCCACCAACGATCTGTGAGGACTCTTTCGAAATGGAGATGAAAACTATGACAGGAGAGGAAGGGATATGACATAAGTAAAGGAAGCAGCATGAAGAAAGGTGGGCATACGGTATAGGATTGCTCTAGAAGGGGGAGGTGTCTGGAGCATGGGATGTATGTATAATAGCATAGCAAGAGTGAGCTATGTGGCCAGCCTGTGAGGGCCTCTGAGTACCAAGTTAATGGGTTTGGGTCTTTGTTAGTGAGTAGTGAGGAGTCATTTAAGGTTTCTGAGCACAGGAGAATGACAAGACTGGAGCTTCATCTTGGGGCAGTGATGTGACAGCAATGGGACAGATACGTTGGAAGAATAAATGACCGGAAGTGGGCTAGCCTTACAACTGCTGTTTTAAGGGTGAAATTACAAAGAGGAGATGGAAAGTGTATAGTAGAATCCCCTAGACTAAACAGAGGTGGAAGAAAAGAGAAAGGAAAGATTCCCGAGTGATTTCTAAGTATCAAGTCAGAGTGACTTGGCACCATTAACAGGATCAGACAGCTGTTTTTATTTATGTACATGCTTATGTGAGATTAGTGCAAAACAGCCCTGTCAAAATATCCAGAAAGCAGATGGAGGAGCAAGCAAGAGTTAGGAGAAGGACCGGAGTTGCAAATATATACAAGGCAGTCATATTTACAGAAGTGACTCACAAAGGTGTGAAGAGGAGACCACTGAGGAAAAGCATGACCAGGAAAGTGCTGAGAGCACTATTTTGGGGTAACCCCTGTATTTCTGAAACAGGAGGTAAAAGAAAAGGTAGATCCAAAGCCCTGCAGCCTTTCTCCTCTAGGGTTCCTCATTAGAACCACAGGACACAGAAAATACTCTGAGTGACTATTTTCTCAATTCTCTCAAGGATGGTCATAAGCAGTAACGTTCTGGATGCATAGCAAGTTCATCCATTCTATTCAATAGTTGCCTTAGGGCTTAAATCGCTCCTGGACTTGCTGAAGAAATAGGGATGAATTAATGTCACCAATGTCACAAGAGCATTTCATGAGTAAGTGGTCAATACCGCATACATCACTTCTCTGAATTATAAACTGATCATCTTTCTGGTGAATTCATCCCTAACCACTACCCTATGACAAATAGCCAACGATGTGCTATTTGAGTCAACAAACTCAGAATGACTTCACCATCAACTGCCTCCAAGTACACCACTTCTCCAGGGGATTTGGTTTCCGCCCATTCCTCCAGGCAAGGGGGCCGGAGCAGTCCCCTACTTACGCGCGAGGCCACTCACTGGGCCGCAGCTGCCGCAAGCGGCTAGCTCCCGCGGGGGGGCTCCGGAGTCCCACCCGCTCAGGTCCTGGCCCCCCGCACCCAGCCCTGGCCGCCTGTCCAGCCAGACAGCACATACCCGGCGTCGGCTCCCCGGCCTCCAGACTATTGGGTGGCCTTGTGAGGACCCCATCCGGGGACGGCGGCCCAGGGACACTCATGTCCCTCCGGTTGGGAACAGGGAAAAGACGATCGTTTGGACAGTCTGATGCAAGAAGGAGGAACCCAATACCTCCAGCGCCCCGCCGGACCGAAGCGGCGGTCACACCCGGAAGTGACGGAGGCGGAAACCGGCAGACTGGGGTCACGTGATCAAGGGTTGGCTCGCCTCTTTAGTGCCGCTGGGGTCCCGCGTTGACGTCATGATGAAGTTTCTGCCGCATCGGTAGACTCAGCTGTGCGGGGTCTGGTCCCTGGGGCCCGATTGGTGGGAGTGGGGCCGAGGGCGGTGGTGGGTTTGGGCTGTGGGTCTCCACGACTGAAAAAGCGTTGTCTTTTGTTGTGCGCGGGCGAACAGTCAGGATTTGTCCACTGGGAGTAGGTAGAAAACGCGATTTCAGCTTTTCGGTGTTGCCTCGGTGTTAAGGGAGAACCTTAAGAACGGAGACTGCGCTTTCCCTGCGATTTGGACCATTAAAAATATCGGTGTCTAGCTCTCTGTGAGGCTCAGTCTCGTTAATTGAGCCTTTGCCACGATTATGTTCTCCCCTTGTTAATTGTAGGTGAATGGATGATTTAAAGTTTCCGTTGTAATCTACCGAACAAATTCAGCGAAATTACCGGGAGCTGCGCTTACTGAGATCCTGTGGGATGATGTCATGAGTTTTGATGGAAAACACTTAGAAATGGACAGAGACAGCCTCAGACCAAATAAAACCATCAGCTATGCCTTCTCTACCTTAGACCCTCTCACGATGTAGTGGTGGCCTCTTAATGTTGCTCCCTGATTTCGGCTATTCACTTTTCTGTGCTGCAGTCAAAGCTGTCTTCAAAAAAAATGAAAATTTATATTAAGCCTCCCAAACTTGTACCAGCTCCCCATTGCCCTTATCAATGCATTCACACCACTTTCTCTTTTGGCCTCTCAAGATAAACTTTTTTTTTTTCTGAGACACAGTCTCACTGTGTTGCCCGGGCTAGAGTGCTGTGGCGTCAGCCTAGCTCACAGCATCCTCAAACTCCTGGGCTCAAGCGATCCTCCTGCCTCAGCCTCCCAAGTAGCTGGGACTACAGGCATGTGCCACCATGCCTGGCTAATTTTTTCTGTATATTTTTAGTTGTCCAATTAATTTCTTTCTATTTTTTAGTAGAGACGGGGTCTCGCTCTTGCTCAGGCTGGTTTCGAACTCCTGAGCTCAAACAATCCGCCCACCTCGGCCTCCCAGAGAGCTAGGATTACAGGCGTGAGCCACCGCGCCCAGCCAAGATAAACAATTCTTTACTACTGTGAACTAAAATAAAATCTTAAGGCTCCCCTCTGCCATGACTGAATGGACCCCCTTCTGGCCAAGAGGATACCCTAAAATTGAATTGCCTGCCATGAGGAGGGAGGTCAGACATACCTCATCATGCCCCACTCCTTCTTGGAGATACCTTTGAGTTACCTTGGTAACTCATTAACAGGCCTAAGGCTATTCAAGACAAACCTGCAGGTCCTCAATTTACACAATAAATATATGCCTGGTAGCTTGTCTCTGTTTAACAGACTTACCTGAAAACATTCCAAGCCTTTAGACAAAAGCTTCATGTTTTAAGCAATTACAAGTCAAAGAGTCTTTAAATCCACCTATAACCTGTAAGCCCCCCACTTCACGATGGCCCACCTTTTCCAGCCAAACCAATGTATGCCTTCCATGTATTGATTTATGACTTTACCTGTAATCCTTGTCTCCCTGAAATGTATAAAACCAAACTGTAATGGAACCACAGCAAGTCCACCTGCTCAAGGTTTCTTGGAAGTAGCTTTGGGTCATGTCCTCAAATATGGCTCAGAATAAACCTCTTTAAATTATTTTATGGAGTTCGGCTTCTTTTCTGATGACACTACCTGTGGTAGGCAGAATAGGGCCCATCAAAGATGTCAGCAGCCTAAATACCTGGAACCTGTGATTATGTTAAGTGGCATAGCAAAGGGGAATTAAGGTTGCAAATTAGCTGATATTAAAATAGATTATCCTAGATTATTGCATTGAGCCCAATGTAACCACAGGGGCTTTTAAAAGTGGAAGTAGGCAAAAGAAAGCCAAGAGGGAGGAATGGCTATGAAGAATGACTAGACAGATGGAACATTGCTGGCTTTGAAGAAAAGAGGAAGGGAGCCCCCAACCAGCCTTGTGGGTGACCTCTGGAAGCTGGAAACAGCAAGGAAACTGATTCCCCCGTCCGCCTTTCCCCCCACATCCTTTCTAATGGAACTCAGTCCTACCTACACCTTGATTTTATCCCCGAGACCTGTGTTGAACTTCTGACCTATAGAACTGTAAGATAATAAATTTGTGTTGTTTTAAGTTTGTGGTAATTCGTTACCACAGCGATAGGAAAGTAATGCACAATCCTTCAAACATCTTTTATTTCATCTGAGTGTTCTCCTAAAACTATGCCCTTTCATGTCTTCAGTGCTGTTTTTCATGCTTCAGCTTGGAATAGTCTATTCTTTTCAAAGTCCTACTCATCTTTCAAGGCTCGGCCTAAAGAATACCTTTACTTTAAAATCATTCACGATCCCACTTCTTTCATTCAGAAGTTATAGTAATAACCTTTTCTCAACTACAAAGCATCCTCCTGCTATTCAGCACTTAATCCATTCTTGTATTTGTTATTTCCCTTGTCTTTCTCTATTAGATTGCAAACTCCAAACAGAAACTTTTATTCAGAGAGAACAGTAATAGGTTCTCAGTAAATACTGGGTGAATGAATGAAGTATTGATTCTCTAGCCCGTAATTCCAATATGTATAATCTCCAAAGTCTGAATCACACAATATGGCACCTGATAAACTGCCTGGTAACCTTGTAACCACAGGACCAGCTCAAACTGATTAACCATTACTTAAGTTGTTACTTAACATGGCGCAGAGCCAAAATCGCAAGTCATGTTGCCCAGGCCTGCACAGTGGGAAAAAGCTTTAACCTCCTAATTGTTAATACCATCAGCCTGGCAAACCAGCTGCATTTTCATCACCTGGGACTAGTTAGAAATGCCATGAAAGCTTGACCCACCCCCAGATGAGGGGGACAGATTTGAGTGTTGCTTCCTGTCTCTTCATCAGTGAACTCACAATAAAGCTTTTCCTTTTTTCAAAAGCTAGTGCCATAGTATTGGCTTCTATGCATGTCGGGCATTGAGCCTGTTGCTTGGTAACCACCTGATTTGATTGTTAGTATTATCTCCCAACTAGGTAGTAAGACTCTTTAGAATAGAGCCACATCCTGTGGGTCGTCTGTACTTCTTTATCTCTTAGCACGATATTAAGCATATTACATGGATTTTAAAATACTGGTTCCTCAAATTTGATGAATGAAATTAAACTGTTACACCCTGCCTATTTTTATCATCTTATCCATTTTGCTTTAAGGAAAAATTCATGTTAGAAATTTGATGTTCTGTTTCAGCATTAACTTAATGTGACAAAAACTCGTCAGCAAAATAGACAAGGAGGACTTTCTACCAGACCCATCTTGCTTTTATCTTTCTCTTTTTTCTTCTTATGCCCACAGATTTCAGCTCAATGCATCAAGTGCTTGTTGCGTACCCTCTGTGTTCTAGTCTCCATTACATGGCTACTTTGCACCTAACATAACACTGTTTGTGACAGAGCTCAAAAACAAGATGTTGGAATTTGATTGCAAGGAAGTAAACACAGTTTGTTGAGTTTTATGTCTTTCAAAATGCCTTTCATCTCCCCTACTCCCTTTTATGCACCAAAGTTATAATCCACTCCAAACATCTGAATACCTAGGACAGAACTAGCCACTGTAGGGGGTAAAAAAAAATCCTGATTCCTGTTCACCAAGAATGTATATTCTACCATTTATATATAGCATAATTAGTGAACATGACAATAAAGTGCTAAATTATATGGAACAGACCTAGAGGAACGTAAAGGACATGATGCCATATTTCCTGTGGCTACTGTAACAAATTACTACAAATTCAATAGCTTAAAACAACACAATCTTATTATCTTAATAAAATCCTGGAGGTTAGAAGTCTGAAATTAGGCTCAGTGGGCTATAATCAGGGTGTCAGCAGAGCTGCTTACTTGTGAAGGTTCTAGGGAGGAATCCGCTTCCCAAGAATTTGCCTTTCCCAGCTTGCAGAGGTTGCAGCTTTCCTTAGCTCAGGGCCCCACAACACATGTGGGCCTTTTCTCCCCTGCTGCCATTGTCACATCACCTCCCCTCCCACTCTGATCCTCCTGCCTTCCTTACATAAGGAGCCATGTGATTACATTAAACTCCCCTGTGTCATGGCCCGTTTCTAGGGACGAGGAATGAACACAGAGGCAAAGAGACACAGACACACACAAAGATGGTACAGGACTGCAGCGAAGTTCTTGCTGTAGTTTCTTTATTTATAACACAGCCTGTTTGGCAACTGTCCCACTTCAATTTCTTTGTTCCCACACTGTCCCAACTCAACACGTCCCTGTTCCTTGTTGTTTCGTCTCC